>LOND01004451.1:4473-23837 GCA_014220965.1 Paragonimus kellicotti
AATTTGTTATCCGACGGGTTGACAGTTTTGAAAATACTAGTGCAATAGCTCATTTATTCCTGAGTTAGTGGAATGTATTCATTGAAAGATGCGGTTTAAAACTGGACTAACGCTGCCAGCGAAAGTTAGGTGTAACTCGTACTGTAGTATTAACAATATTGTGATAACCTAACTCTATGTGCAGATCTTCTGGCCACATATCGAAAGTTGTTTTGCATTGCACTTTCTCCTCGAAGGTCCTCCACATATATTGGTCGGTGACTCGCAAACAGTCGATAGTCGTAGACAATTTTATAAAAATGCTATTATATTTTCATCGAGTGCAACCATCAGTCGGGCCAAAAAGCTAAACGTGTCACTGGTGACATCAGCAGACCACTAACGACCAGATCAGTTCAAGTTGCCCATAAACGAGATTCAATAACTGAGCAGTAGGCAACTCCGAGTTTATTACGTCGATAATGTGGAATAAAATGAGAAAGGTAAAGCCATCTAAAACAAATTACATAGTACTTCCAGGCAGCTCTGCTTAAATGGTGTACTATTTGATCCATAAAAACCAACTTAGTTATAAGGAGCCTTCCTCACAAAATGCTGTACACAAAAAGGTACGTTTAAAACATATTGTACCTCTTCGCCCCAGTTTCAGTTTACCGACTGACTTCAAATGATAGTTGCGCTTTCATATTCGGCTATGCTGACAGCATTATAACGGTAATGAAATGTGCGCTGCCACAGTCTAACGCTCAGAGTTTCCGGAGTAGCAAATACTGGGACGCCTGATCTACTTTCATCATCTACATCGATTTCTGACCTAAGAAACAAATAACTAAGATTAATGAAACCAAGATTTTTTTATGCACTAACAGGTGTTTAGAATGGTAAACTCCATCTGTATTTATCCTGAAATATTTTGTGCAATTGCCGTCTCCGGTATTGGTAGTCTGGTGAGGTGTATTCTAGATCAAGGCACTACTAAAACTTGCTTAAAGTCATTCATGCCTGACGGGTAATTCCACATTAGTGTCATGCACTGTGTTATACGTCCACAACATGAATTAGTAAGACAGATCACAGTCACGGATGATTTACTAACTGAGTGCTTGAAGGGCTATTATCAGTTAACATGTAAATGTAGATGTCAAATAAATCCTGAGTGAGCAACCTCAGATTGACATATCTCCAGCTCACTGTTTCAGAAAAACGCACAAGCTAAACAATACACGTACGGATTTTTTTACTGCGCAACAGTTTGAGTATAACGGCTAGCATTGGTATCTGCTGCAACCTGCATTGTAAACAAAACTGAACTTAGTAAAAGCCGCTTATTTTCTACGCTGCGTATTTTATTGCCGTGAGTTTTAAGAAAGCCCACAGCTGTACGATAGTTTGAGTTGTAAAGGGATAAGAAATCCAAGAATCCGCTTTTTAGTAGAATACTAAGCGTTTTCCCGCTATTCCCGAAAACCCTTCAGCGACAATAGCAAAAGTGACTGTATCTCACGGTATTCCGCTAAATCTGACAACCACTTACGCTTGAGAGCTCTTGGGAAAACAAATCGTTACAGACTGCTCCTTATTCACTGCCTATATAATTCATTGACAGCCTGATAAGTAAAAATGTAAAGGTGACCGAAAATGGGATTTTAGGCACATAGTACGTTGTCTGCACATGACGAGTTGAACTGTCATCAACCGTGTCATCCACTGAAGTAAAGAAATTTCAGTCGATTTCCACTGAAGTGGACAGATGTGAAATAGCCGATCGATTGTTTTAGTGGAGCCAAAAGAAAAATATAAATTACGTAAATTCGGCGCACGAAATTCAAATAATTACCGACTATGCTTCATTACTTGCTAAGTTCACCATCGCGTTGGATAAGACACGGCTATATCCAACCTATCTAATTGTATGTAGACTGGCTCACCGAATAATGAATTTGGAATAAAGAGGAAATTCATCGTCATCATCATCATTACTACTGTCATCCTTATCGTCATTCTCAGCAATGACAATTACCCGTAGGTGCTCTGGCAAGAGATGCTCATAGTTGTAACCGTAACCCACGAATTAAAGTCAATAAACATAACCAAATGCCTAGGGAAGAGAAAAGAAAGGGGAGAAACAGAGAGTGAAAGCAACAGACTAATTGTAAGGCGAAGACAACAACTTCGCGGATACGCCCTCATCATCAACCGTAACACATGCCGTGTTGGGAAGTATTTCCACTGGCGCTGTGGATAGTCGCGGACTCCCCAACCAGGTATATCGCGCCTGTCAACCTTGACCAGCATGGCGGTCAGGGTTTCCATAGTTCGTGCCAACGTCATTGCCTGACCGCCTTACAATTTCCTCCAATCATCAACAGTCACGCTGAAGAACAGACACCGCGGCAGAAGCTCTGTTCACATACACAGTACATGGCTCAACCAGTAGAGACTGCACATTTCCATCACCTCGGCTATTGGCTACATACCCAACGTGTGCCGATGTACTCTGGCATAGCTCACACGGTCGAAACGGTTGGCAATCTGGCCGAATACCAAATAGATCAGATCTCTGATCCATGGAGCAAAATCAGAGTACACACTCATTATAAACCTAGTCCTTATTTGATACGTTAACATTTTTGCAACTGCACAAATGGCGAAGATTCTCAAATGCACTACACACTCTCGCTATCCTCATGAACACTTCGTCAGTAAGGTTACAAGCTGACTAGATGGCAGTACATATTTAGGTGAAATGATCGACAGTCTGAAGCAACCTGTTTGCAATAATAAAGACGGGGTCGGTGTCAACCCCATCCGCGTAACAACACTCTACATTTCGAAGGTGCAAATGCATAATATACAGATCAGTCATATCATTTGATTAGTTTCACATTGTTTGCATGTTCTCTGAAGAAAAGCTAAGTAAACCAGTGGTTGCCTGTAACTGCGCACTCTACACTTGGAGAGGGCATGCAACGACTTAAATAAACTGACACAACTCAGTGAGACTGCTCTGTAACGGAGACAGATCCAAAAAGCATGTCGAGCAACCCATTTGAAAGCAGCCACTAAATCCACAAATACTTGTAGAGTTGGTTGTGAGAAGAAGGACCGTTGCTCTGGTGACTTTTGCAGAATGAAACCATGATTGCTGCACCTGTGGCCAGACCGGATACATGTCTGTTCTTCTGTTTTCTGATTCTCTATATTTTTTCGATGCCGCTGCATTATGAAACCTGTAATCAGCTTGGATGCCATAGAGTCTACTGTGATACCTCTGTGGTTGTCACATGATGGCCTGGTACGTTTTGGAAGTGGGAAGGACTGTGGATAAGCACTAGCCATGAGATATCTCTTCGGTCTCACATGTGAAACGTAGGAGTGTGACCAATCCAGATAAAAAATATGCCATCATCACTGTTTTCAAGAGCTAGAGAAATAAGGTCACGACCTACGGCCTCATTGCATCTCAATTTTTGAATCTTCACTGCCAATTTGCTGGTTAAAGGAGGATTCTCTGGGATGCCATAACTAACCAAACACCTTCTATCACCCACATGTGAATGTGTTAGTTCAGGCCACGGCCAAGTTAACATAGGTGTTAATCGATGAAAACATTAGTGATCACTTAACAAATACTATTGCCTCCTTTGCTGTTAATCGTTTGGAATGTTTGAAAATAAATAACACATGAGTATGAGTTTCCTACTTTTACTCTGTGACAATACTAATATGATGCGCTAATATGAGATGTTTACAAAATTGCACGCTGTTCAGGTAACAAATTGTTGACCGCAAAATGATGGTAGTGTACGCGCATTGCCGGCGGTTGACTTACAACTTTAACCAAAGCCTTCGGAGTAGTTCATTACAGTATTTGTGAAAATCTGCCCCATTTATTCATAAATGCCCGTTATTTTTTCCGCGTTAATCAACGATTTTTCGTTCAATTGCATTTGTAATTCCTGATAATTTCTGACAGCTCTGTCAGTTCACCATTTGCGACAGCTGAACAAAACCTGGATCATTTCTTCGGTTACACAGGGTTGTATGTAATCTGTTTCAGTTTGTTATCTGCACTGTGCATTTTGACGCAAATAAAATGTGTACCTGTGGGATCCTGTGTTCCCCGTGACGCAGTTCAAAATGGAAGCGCCATTTTGTTTGGTACTCATAGCAAGTTTAGTAAAACCTTTACTTGTCACTCAGTTTGTGTTAAGTGACGAACGACGCTTCACTGGAAATCGTTTGAGGTTCTTTTCAAGTCAACTGTTCTCTGTTTTTGTAATATCCGAAATATTCCTGGAACTATGCCATTCCAAACACATCCATAAAACTTACATTATCACGGCAGACAATCGACTTTTGTATAAGCTGTGCCGAATATTTCTTGGTTAATCGATGTGTGTAAGTCCACAATTGTCACAAGCGTTAAACTTTCAAATTAACGGTTTTGGCTTTATACAGTGAGGAGATGTCAGCAGAATTTGTGTTGTTTCATTTCTAACTCTTCCACTTAAAGTTATCTTTGTAAATATCTGAACACCGGAATACTGAGTGATTTTCTGAATAACTTTTGTCTTATAATCACAGGTAAGTGGGCTAAAACGGGCGTTGCTCCCTGTGGATTGGCAGACTTTGTTGAAGAAACACCAGCTGTTGGAACGACATCAACAGCAATAACAGAAAACCCATCCACAAAATTGACATACTTTAAGTAAATACAGTAATCTCCGTAAAACTGTCTCATAATTCAACGACACTGGTTTCAGATTTCGGAACGATACAAAGCGATGGGTCGGACAAAGGAGAACTCCCGCGCTGTCAACAACCATCGTACATGAGATATTTTCCTCACTCGCTGTTTCATGCGTATGACTGGGTGGGTCTGACGCGGCATAAACTGCGCACCGCATGCTCTGGGTTTTCATCCGACAAGACCTGACCTTCCGGAACTGGACAGAAGCAGTTAACAAGAAAGCGACTCCTGATCAATTTCAGATTAAGGTGATCAAAGGTTTACTTGTCCTGTTAAATAGTTATCTTCACTACAGACGCATTTTGCAGCCAGCAGACGTTGCCGGAGGTGTTTACAAATGAACAACACACGTAGGTGCGACGTTGGATGCACACCACATATGATGGAGGGGGCGGCTGAATGAAACGCTTGAAGCAGCAGCCGAAATCCAGCAGGACCGATGTAGATAATGATTAAACAGGTGAATCTTCCATCATTTCTACGGCTTTAACAAAGATCGCAGTGGAAGCACTAAGTCTGAGATTTTTTGATCGAGCAATTAACCCAAGGTGATGACTGCATCGTTGTCGGAATTCATGTGGAATGCTCTTCAAGTTTAACTTAGCACGCTTTCTCTGCACAAAAGTATTAACGGTGGTATGTAAACTGTATAACAAGAATCCACAAAACCTGTAGTATTGCTTTTTCTCAGATGTTGTCTGAGTTTCTTTGGAGGCTGTTTGGCCACTTGATGTATACAAGCTGATGACGGTATCATTTTTAGAAGCTGTACGATGTAATTTTTTCAGTCATTCTAGTACGCTTTCGGTTTAGTCGAACTGCTGTGTGATGTACTCAATTTTCTGTACACCACGATTATTTTTCCTGCTGTTGCTTAAATTATTTCACATCTTCTTTCTGTCGATTCTTCTTTTACCTTCACGCAGATGACGGCTACAGAATTCCATTGCTCCCGCGATAGATTTGACTTATGTGGAGTACGAATCAAATGACCGCAAACATATGCCTGCCCAAAGTGACTGTAGTAAGTACACTAACTTTCTTATTGTGGGTAATACTTTAAACAGTTACATAATTCACGAATAACGGAAGAAGGCATATATATTTTAACAGTTCGCTTACTCTCTTCAGTCAACGATAAAAAGTATTAGAATCTAAAGGACTTGCTCACGGCAACAGCGGTGGGAACGGACAACGATTAGCTCCATATTAAAGAACGACTGTTAACAGTTCAATTTACACGGACAAAATCCGATGTTCTCTCCCTAGGGATGAAATTCAAAAGTTCTTTTAAAAGATTCTACCGGTCACAACTGTAAGTACACTTCACGAATCATTACGAAAAACCAAGCAACTTCCTTTAAATTCACTCAACAATGAAGGATGGCTTTGTTTTCGGTGAGTCGACAGTATGCACAACTCCCTAGTCACACCAATTCATCAACAACGCTGTATAACTGCTGGCCACCACCAATCCTTCAGTCAAATGCAAGAGAACAAAGACGTACTTCTCATTCAACTCGATAAAGATTTTGATAGACTATTGATGAACAAGGTCGATTATGAGTTCAAACATAAACGTATCCCTGAAAACGTACAGAACTTTCATACAGGCAACATTTTGAGAGAGAGGCAAATCTCACTAAAGCTCCTAATTTTTTTACCACATGAATACATTCCAGAACGTTGGTCCGGACAAGTAAATTGAATTGGAACCCGCACACTGCAGTTAGGAGGTGCCGCGAAATCATAAGCGTGGTGCCCATGTAAGGCTAATCCTGTACCTGAATGGTTTAATGTACTACATGCTTTCAAGATGGCGTTTAGGCATCCCTTTACCTATACGTTAAATGTTTACCCCTTACTGTGTGAAACACAAGCTTTAAACACACAACTGTGATCTGGCAATAAGTGCATTGTATCACAATTGACCCTTTATTTAAAAACCTTCCTCCTCGTGAAACAGTCCAGTCTCGTGTGATTTTATTTTCCATCGTAATTTATGTTTATGCATTCCGGTTAATTACTTCAGAGAAGTTATGTTGTTTTGCACAGCAAATATCTGTTCTGATCTTGAAGGACCACTCGATAACCAAACTTGTGCTGTAACGATGGGTAGTTCATTAAGCCCAACGTCAGTGTATATATTTTTTAAAATGGCTGAGCTACGGTTGTTTGGTTTTGTAACCGGTGCCAGTTTCTATAAGCGGTATGTGGATGACATATTGACTCTCAGCACCAGTTATCACACTTTGCACTTTTAGGCCGTTTGAACTACGTTCAGACTTTTCACAAAGAAGTAAGAGACAAGTTAGCATTTCTAAACAGTTTTCTTGTAGCAATACATGACGGTTCACTACAAAATTTAGTGCACCACAAGGAGACGTATGTACAATATTCTTCTTTCGTGCCTATCTCTTACAACCGAGTTTTGTTGTGAACACTGTTTTACAGAGCCCAACAGATTTGCACCGATGACTGCTTACAATGAGAAAGAGAGGCTGAAGGGGTTAGTACTAACAGCCGAATATCCTGAGAAATTTGTCGATATTTGCAGCTAGAAGAGACCGAACAAGGCTGCTTTTTGTACGGCTCTGTCTTTCAGAGACGATCGGTTCGCAATTGACGTGAATCAAGAATTACAGTCTGTCACAACCTATACATGTCTGGTGATAGCGGTATAGCTGTCAGTTACAACTTGGAGTGTTGCTCGGCTTGAGGATCATCGTGGCTTATCGAAACGTCTTGTCTCCCTTGTAGTCTGCCAGTTATTTTACAGTTTTAATGACATTTATAGTCAAAGCAGATAACTACTTACGACAAATGATGGTTTCACACACGTCCAACTGGTTCATGCACACGATGACACAACAGACCGCGGTAAGACAAAAAAGTGAATTCAAGTCCTTTCTTCTCTGTTGCAAGGCATATCGTGAAAATAGGTCTTGTTATTGACCCCGACTAGTTTAACGAGTTATCGCTCAACTAGAATATAAAACTGTTCTCATTCTCCACATTAATGTCAACTCACCTTCGGGTTCTGCATGCATAAACTGTTGACTCAGGCAATTTTTCTGTCTTGGAATTGATACCCTTTCTTCTTTAATGTGAAGTCCAGTTGTTGCCTGGCTCTATTGTTGCTGTCTGCATGGCATGTATATTCTAATGCTTTACGTTCGTGACTGAAGAGAGTAAAGAGAATTTCACCATCCCACAATGTGCACATGCATGTATTCCTTCTTCATCGGCGAACTCAGTCGATGGAAAATAATTATTAGTATGAAGCTAGGATTGTTGGGGAGCATTTGATTATGTTGTGCGTGAACGCCGAGATTGTTTTTCATTAGAATCGCTCATTTTAAACCGCCTTAAATAACATTACTGAAAAATGATTCACTTTACCAGCGCCGAACCCACACAGTATCTTACTTTTAACGCAGGAGGGTTACCCACAAGTTGTCGTCGCGGACTCTATCTTATTTTTATACGTGGGTTATACATAAAATAAAGATGCAAAATGTATTACGCAGAATTGTATGGTCCTACTGAACTGGTATCATATGTGTACACTGTACACCCAGTGAACTCATTTAGTCAAACTGTCGTAGACTGTGAGCCCAGAGAACTGTTCAACGCTCATGAGATCGCGTAAGTTTAGCTGCTTAAAATAGATGTGAACTGACTACAACAATTTAATAAGCCAGCTACGTGGTTTACCTTATGCATTTCCTTTAGTCTATCTAGCAATAATTCAGTACTTTGTTCACGTTTTTCAAGGTTCAGAGGGACAGTTATAACCAACCTGCATAGAGTTTATGTGATCAAGACTTTTTTTAAGGATTGTCATAAAGTTGACAACGGTTGACTCCAATCATTTTATTGCACATGATCCCTGGGTAATCGCAATGATGACCCAATAAATCCTACATGAGCCCAATGATTTAAACCCACGCTCACATACAGCATAAGGTACATAGGTTCATAGGTTTTTACAGCAAGAAGAAAGACGTACTTGTGCGTTCCTGTGGTCTTGGAAAAATGTGTTGGAAGGTTTGTGTGTATAAAGAGGAGGAGATAGAATTAAGTTAAGAGAATCTTCAATGAAACAAGCAGCATGAAATTATATTAACGGTGAACACTGGAACACACCGGAAAAACCTTTCGTCAGTTATGCATATTAAGTGACCCGTAGAACTGGGCATATGTGGAGGACATTACCAAGTAACTGAAAGATATATCACCTCCTAATCCCATGGTAGCATAAAACCCGGGTTCAGTTGGGTTTCAAAATGTAACCATGTTTTCAGTGACTATTTGGTCCATATGATAGCAAATTCTTGTTATTAGGTAATATTATGGTTCAATTCCAAGTGCATTCGGTTGCCTAAGTTTGATATGAACTGCTTCGCTCAAACCGTTTACAGTGACTAATGTGAGCGCCAATATCAGTTTTATCGCAGTTGTGAGTAATTACTTTAAAGATGATCCCACTTTCGTATATATTGACTGCATACTAACGATGACACTCTTTTAATACTCCTTAGATGACCTCGATGAGTCAGTTATGCGTTCCTGTTTCTAAAATTTCATCATTAAAATGGAACCAGAAATGGTATACCATGAAAAGATGTTTACTTCACAGAATGGGTGCCATGATATTCTGATCTACTGTACTGCCTCAACTTGATAGTGGGGCTTGTGCACCGTGAAAGTCCAGAGGGATATGTGGACCAACGCCTCTGCCCAAAAGAATGCAACCGTGTCGGAATGGCGGAGGGGAGAGGCCAGAAGAAAATTAGTCAGACCCACAGAAATGTTCGCACTACTAACCACGTATGAGTGTCATGGTAAAGAGACATGATCCCATGAACTGGCAGCAGAACCACTTTCATAGTTGTAGCACTGCTGTCTTCCGACCGATGAAGAGGATTAAAAAAGGTACCCTCAAACGAAAGAGCACTCCAATCGCCCAGCGGTTGACTTTGACCATCGGCGTACTGTCCAACAGCTTTCGGTATCATTCAGAAGTTTGAGATAGTTTCTAATACACCCATTGCGAGCAGTAGCTATCAGAATTAGACGTTTACCTCTTGGTCGCCGACCCTAGATCTAGATATGTCTGTTACTTTCAAATGAATTTGACTCTTGGTTGTCATTGGCTTCAGGTAAGGCCCCTCAAAATCCCATCCCCTTCAGCTCAGAAGATCAGACGTTTACTTCAAAGGATCTTGATGGGTTTTCCTGGCAAAACTCTTTATTCCATTCTCTCAAAGTTCAAGCTTTTGAGTAAGAGACGTGACACAAATGACCGAGGGAATCAAATGTTATCGGTGCTCTAACACGCCAGCCCAGTCATTTTCAATTTCCTTTTCTTTTGCTATCGTTTTTTTCTGTCTTCAAACTAGGGCAACTGACAACTGCCGATGGTCTCAAAATCCGCACTCCCCTACAGGAAGGTCAACAAAATGCTATGACGAAAACTGTATCTAATCTGGAACGGCGTGTATAATTGGTCTCCCAGACAGGATTCTACGAACTTGACGTTGTCGATAATTTGAATTCGCATCTGAATAACGTCACGGATCAGTGTTTTTTCTACGTTTCCAGCGGCGATGAATTCGAGTCTCTCGGTAAATCTGAAGTAAGAATTTGAATGAGCCCTGAGGGAAAGCAGAAACTGCCCAACGGGATCCCTGGGAAAGTTCGTCTGTGTGCCATTAGACTTACCATTTCGGTTAGAGTCTGTCAGTACACATCAAAAGGAAGTTGTTTATTTGCCATGCCTGCATACAGTTTGGAAGAATACGGTTCATATGCTACCCACAACGCATTCCATGATGTTTTCTTTGTCCTTGTGAGTAGAAATAGGAAATAGAACATCCCTCTGCTCGCTCATGATGTGCACATGTAACTTGGTCCTTCAAATTCATTAGAAAGAAGACCAGTCGGTGTAAACGAATTGGATTAGCCAAGCTCACGAAGTAAACCAGTGACCTACAGAAGACTACAATCAGAAAATATCAGTGAACAAACAACCGGACAAACCGGTACAACAAGTTTCTGAGGTATGGCACACGTTAAAACAGGCAACACGCAAGCTATACCGAACCAACCGGTGAATAAACGGGATTTTAAGACCAGTTGTATTTCGTCACTTAACTGCTGTTGCCTGTTTACAAAATAACCTATCAAAACTCAAGAAATTTGGGATTGCTTGGGATCATAGATGCTGCTTTTTTCCTTTGTTTCGAGAGGTAGCCATTTTTCAACAGTAATGTGTTTGGTTTCCGGCTGCAATGCACTGGGAGATAGTCGACTATAACACTTACACCTGTTTCATTTGCTCTTTCTACTGAATTGCACTCTTTGGCAAAAACAACGGCAACGTTTCACATGAAAGCCATTCTCTGCAACTGAATTGACGTAAATTAATAACATCACCATCAGCTATCGTCGACGTTATCACAATGTAGATAGTTGTTCATTTTGGAGTGGCCACTTTGATTCCACTCATGCAGTTGTTCACACCGACTCTGTCTTATCTTCTGTTCAGAGAATGTCTGCTAGTGAACATAAGATATTCAGCTGTAGTTGAGCAACAGGGAAATACAAAATGTCTATCAAACGACACTGACATTTTAGCCGCCCAGGTTACAATAGTTAAGTAAACCTAACAAGCACTGGGGACGAATCTCAACAGCTACGCGGACCCACTTGTAAGAGGTCCACTTCATATCAACCCAGCAGAATGCGATAAAATTATATATCTGTTCAGTCAGCACAGTTTGTGAACAAATGCTGACGAAACTCCCCGACCTTCAATACGACAAGAACCGCGATGGATTGAAACGCACATATACAAACAGTTTGTGTCAGAACTGTGAGGCCTGCTTCAAAGAGCTCGCCAAAGAGGTGTAGAAAGCATTCTTAATGGTAAAATTCCCGCCATGCTGGTCAAGGTTGACAGGCGCGATATACCTGGTTGGGGAGTCCGCGACTATCCGACGGTGCCAGTGGAAATACTTCCCAACACGGCCATGTGTTACGGTTGATGATGAGGGCGTATCCGCGAAGTTGTTGTCTTCGCCTTACAATTAGTCTGTTGCTTTCACTCTCTGTTTCTCCTCTTTCTTTTCTCTTTTCTGGACATTTGTTATTGCTTATTGACCTTACTTCGTTGGTCACTGCTACAATATCTACTGGTGACCCTTAAATGAAGAGCCCTTATGATGATTCCGTTATATAACACATCATTATTCTCCTCATCTTTTTAGTCTGTTAATTTAAGTGCATTTCCCAAATGATGATCTCTTCTCCATACATAGCGATTACCACTTCGATATAACAGATTTTTGAGTCTCCTTGTTTATTGCTGCCAAAGCCTTTCTTCGTTTTAGAT
Source organism: Paragonimus kellicotti (assembly GCA_014220965.1). Taxonomy (NCBI): domain Eukaryota; kingdom Metazoa; phylum Platyhelminthes; class Trematoda; order Plagiorchiida; family Troglotrematidae; genus Paragonimus; species Paragonimus kellicotti. The sequence goes on from LOND01004451.1 coordinate 16,626, forward strand.
GACACGTTTAGTTTCAACCTATCCTTCACTTTTGTCGTTTTCTTCCCTAATTTGGATGAATTACCGCTAAATTCGTTACCAGCGTATTATTAGTCTTTACGGTTTAGATAGTATTTCACCAAATCTCCCAGACAGCTGCATACGAACGGTGAGGAAATTGGGTATCTCATCGTCGTCGAGGACCTTCAGCCGGAATGGCGCAAAACATTTCAACAACACGACATCTTAGTCGAAACGCCCTGACACTTCCTATTTGCTATCGTTATCGATTCCAACAACTGTGGCTATCTGAAGAGAACGTACGTTTGCTAGTGTGCCGGACTTACCGATTATAATGGTGTTGCAGCATCAAAATGTGCAAAAGATATTGCATACTTGTCACGGCAAATCTCACCGACTTTCTATTTACAAGAAGTACGATTAATCCGGCCTGGTTATAACCCCGGTCCGCCTGTTGTACAATATATAATACACTTCCGAAGTTACTACCTGGCATTGTATATATGATCATAAGTTTGCCTTTCAACCGTCAGCTTGATGCGTGTGATCTCGTTCGTTTGTTTGCATGTCTGTTGGTTTATGCGCGCCAATGGCACCGTGCACAATTCTGCTTGCTTGCTGCCCCCACGGCTGGGTCTTCAGCATTTAGAGCTAATACTTTCATTAATATCATTCGGCTTCCCATAAAACCAATTTTAACTTTTGCATAATATGAGCTTTACTTCTGATTTATTTGCATTTCTATGTCGCCACAGGTTATGATCAGGTTTACCCAGGAGTGATAGATTTAGTGCGCGTAACCACCAAACCAGCACGAACCCCTGAGGTTTGCCATCGAGTATCGTGCACTGTGTGTAGTTTGTCCTTTCATATTCACAGTGAGGAAGCTTCACATCCACTTCAACAGTCGTTTAAAAAATCCTAAATTTTCAAGCTTAACCCAAATAAACGATGGGTTATTTAATCAAAGGTGGTAAGAAGTCCAGATAACAGGCCTTAACCCCATCATCTCTGTTCAAACTGACCATTGTTTTACCCTCAGAACAAACTTGTTTCGTGAACTAAGACATGCTTTACGAAACTATTTCATTTAGCTATGGTAATGTAGCAGTCACCTGTGGTTGTGTTGTTTCCCGGGTACAACCTTGTTTTTTCGATTGACATTCTTTAATGAGTGTTTCTGTATATGTCAACCGCAAGAAATAGCTCTTCCTTCAATGGTGCAACTAGTTTCAAACAACGCGTCCTTGCCTCCTTCGTCACTACTCATCTCACATCCAGTCTTCTCGGTGGTTTTGCCTACCTCTTCCTCGGTGTTCTTTCAGGTGTTTGGAGCTTCTGCACATTTTTCATTTGGTGAGTTTTTGAGTGCCCTCGAGTGGACATGTGCCTAATTAGCGCTTTGTCTTCCCAGCCTAGGCTGGATCTAAAGAATCATTTTGTTTCTAGACACTGCAAGAACTGTACTGTCTGATCTCAAAACTTTGTCGCATTCTCTTTGTTATGTTGATTGAGCCATTGTTTGACTACTAGTAAGGAAAGAGATCTCAAATTGCTAATGTGGGAGAGTTGAAACATTTGTATGCCTATTTTATAAACAACTAAATTTTATATAAAAATTGAATAGAATATATTACCTGAACATATATTGTATGCATACGTTATATCTGGTACGTAAAATTGGTACGAACTCTTATATTTTTCTACTTAACTAGTGTTTACAACTAACTGACGACGTTTAATCTTTTTCTTACTCGTTTGTACACAACCTTTTAGCCTCCTCGTCCATATTTTAGTTTTTAAGCATATTATTACCTCAAAAGTGTTAGCTAAAACGACAATAAACGGGAATTTCCGCGCAACGCCTCTTTTTGCATCTCTTCCTGAATTGTTAGCTAATAAATTAGTTGGTTGGCAGAAAATTTCAGCCGGGCGTTTCTACTGACCTTTTAAAATTCACAGTTTGCCTTCTAAGTCACGTTGTTAACCGCCCAGTTCATACCGTCCATATATACCAAATTGACTTCGTCTTCTTCTACATATGCAAAACCAGCACATGGAAGGCCAATGAGACAGTCGGCTGTCCTCTGAAGGTCCTATTACAAGTCCATTTCTGGGCAATAACTGATACGTCTTATACACTGAACACGACAAAGTTATGCACCAAATAATACAAGAAAACTGTTCATAGCTATCGCTGCAACCATAAATATGTTGGAACTTGCATTTTTCTTTTTTTCAAATCAGCCTCACCAATTATCTTGCGTTAATTCACGTTTTCGACATATTGAAGCGTCGCAGTCTTCCACTCTGTAACGTTATTTGTCAATCTAACTTGCTCAAATGCAGCAGTAACATCGATTTACTGTTTCCAACGGATCCTGATAATTTGATTTTGCATAACGGTAAAATATGTACACATGCATACACTATTTATCATGTTTAGATGATAACATGTATACTGTCTAGAATGGTAACGCAAAGAAACTGGCATTCTTACACAAAATTTGATGAATTATTGTTCGTGATCAGAGAAGCTGTTTTGAAGAGATCTCCGCAAGAATAAGTAGGCAAATTCTGGAGGGATAGTAAAACTAAGTATTATCACGTGATTTTGATTTGGATGCGAGTAACGTTTTGTTCAGATATATAACGATTAGCATATGAACTACTGAGGTTTATCTGCAGACCGTGGAGAAAACTTCCATAACCAGAATATTAGAGGATCTATCGCCACCACCGTAGAAAATGGTACATCGGTGATTCCCACTAATACCTTACTGTCATACAACCATCAAGGGACAAAATAGACCCTAGACAGAAAGAAGAAGGAAACGCAAAAATGGAGGAAGAGACCTAACGTTTAACTTAACTACTTCCATCTCCCAACATTTAACATCAAGGTTCCTACACCTTGTAAACAAACAACCAAGCCATAAGTAAATGTGATCCGTCAACATCTAGACAGCTTTCGTTAAGCTTCCACTGCCGAACATCATCAAGTGCACTCACTTCACAGACAACTCGGCCAAACAACGACAACATTCACGCCACTGAGCTCGATTAGCCGCCATCTCACCTAACGTCTCAAGCCACCGACTCTGTGAGTCGCGAGGTTTCCAGCCCGGGAGGCCAACTTGATCTAAAGTGGCCAGCCCGGTCATTCTCTCTGCATCTGTTACATAGAGCGAATCAGCCGCAGCGTTCATAGAAAGTGTTCGGTATGGCAAGCAACTAGCTGGTATTCTTAATACACGATCTACGAATCTAAGTTTGTGAAAACGTAAGGACTGAACAAAGTGACTCGCTTTGCTGCCATTATCAGGCACCCTTTTTCCCGCCTCCTCGTTGCTTACTTGGTAGTACCACCCGGTGCGAACGATGGAAAGCGGACATTGATGGTTATATATATAAAGACGATCCACGTATTTTACGCCAGGTGGCCGAGTTTTTCTGCCCAAAACAATGTAACTCCTACCGCCACCTTATAAACAGGACCCTTAGGCATCAGGATTATGCCTCTTTGTTGCTATTGGTGTCTTAGATTAGCGAATACCGTCCTGTCTTTAGAGGAACGCGTTTTTATTTCATTCTCTATACCTCTACAACCGCCGCCTTCATCGATGCAGTAGACCAACCAGTCGACAATATTCATTACTTTCCTATCGAACATCGAATTAACGTAATTACAGCAATTTGCAGAGGCATTTTGCCTTTTGAGGATGCGATTCTTGATGATTCCTTCACTATTTTAAAAAACAAGCTGCTCATGAAACTTTATCATTTTGATTCAGGGATGTTCAAGGACTCTTCAACACCGTTGGTATTCCTACTGAATCACGAGTGATAATGTATTTGAGTAACTCGGCTTGATGAGCTTCTTTCAAAGAACGTTGCCTAACTGTTCGCAGTGCGACGCAGTTGATGTGCAGCCGTACCTTATTGAAATATTTTTGTTCAAAAATTCTCGCTTTTCAGTCATGGCCGGTCCTAAAAACATTGACCCTTTTTTATCGCCGTAGAATGCTGCAGTCAGTCAAAACCGGAGAATGTCTTCAAATTCTTCCGTTAAGTGTTGACATTGAAATAATTTGGATTCCACTGCCAACAGAATAAGAAAACATAAAATGTACAGCTGGATTGTCCAATCGCGGATGCGGCTGCAAGCGTTTTTATTCTGCAAATGAAGTAGCATTCGGTCTACTTTTCGTGAGAGTTGCAGTGTCCGTGGGGTCTGTGATATTTTTGGTTAGTAACTATTTATTCAGAACAGACTAGAACGCCGTACTGGTCTGTTTCTCCCTGAAGTTCACGGGATAGATAAGATTCAAGCGTTGCATAACATGCGTACAATCTGTCATGTAGTGAAGAAGTAACTGTTTACTGTCTGCCACGGTAGTTTGAGAAACCAAAACTTCAGACTTCCTGAGACCGCCATAAGACAGATCAATGATCCCGTCGAGTTGAACTACCATGTTGTAATTTTCAAACATTTAAACAATTTCAGAATTTTGGCTGACACTGACCGATGAAAGGCTGCTCAATGTTGGCAATTCATGCTGCTTATTTGATCCGTTGTCCTTACGGATGCATTGAACGCAAAAGTGAGGAAACTCACTGCACTTTTAAATCTGTCCCTATGCATCATGTAATCAGAAGATGTCTGAACATTACTTGCCTTTTGTTAAAAGGACATTGCGGAAAACGGTCGGTCAGTTCACAGCCATCCGCGATTAGAGTGTGTTGGTTTTAATGTGAAAAACCTGATTTGTGTGTGTAAAAACACCAGATTATACGGTTCTTCGGATACCATTTCTGCACTTCCCTTTGAGTAACACTCGTCTAGGTTGAGATGTCGGTTACGCTGGTCAAGTTTGCCAGCTTCTCAGCTATTCCGGAGATTTGCGGGAAAGACTAAATGCGATAATGGTATGTTCTCTGCATGTCAGCTTATATCGTCGCGAATGAAAAATGGTACCATTGTGTGGCAAACATATTTCATTGACAGGCCGCCAAATAATCACGTAATACCCAGCAATACACAAGCTAATATTGAACTTATCCAGGATAGCCGCTTTGTAATTTGCTGTTATTGACAAACTTTTTTGATGAGTGTTAACCCAAGCGTTTTTCAATTTTCTCGTCTGCAATCACCAATCCAGTGGATTACAACAGCAGACATTCACTATATGTCTGCATTTCATTCTGAGAAATAACCATCAATCTGCATACAACACGCACTGAAAATCGCCGGGTTCTCCTTGTGACATCTATTATGCGTTGCACTAACAGTAATTTCTTATTTTAGACGTATCATGCTGTCGAATTCTTGGGCGATGGTGTCAAGTTTGCTCACAAATCTTGATTTATTAGTCCATCAACCACTCTCTGGTTGCATTTTGGAATGAGGCAACAAAACAGATGGCGTTTTGAAGGAAGTCCGGCCTCGACACTCTAAATTTTACACGGTAGACGTACATCCGCATAATAAAAAAATGACCGAAATGTGGTAATACTGAAAAAGATTATAACGTTAACGGATAGACTCGACAAGTAAGTGTACAAAAAACGGAAGAAGGAACGACTCACTGATAAGTCGAGGTCTGCTGGGTTGAACAGACCACCAAAGGAGAGGAGGACAGCGCCAGTGAAAAGGTTCGGCAGACGACCAACGGATAATTCCACGAGGCGTGAGATGATAAGCGTAGAGCATCGACGGATCGGCCAAAACGCGGAGCTAAAATATTTCACCGTGCAACAACTTTACCAACTCAAAAATCGGCACGAATGAAGAAGACAAAGACGGCGCACGGTAAGTCCCGTTTAAGTCGTGTTGACGATAAAATTCGAAAGTGAAGTGACCTTTTCAAACATGTGTACAGATATAGTCAACAAAACGATATATACAAAACGTACACCAATGAATTATGAAACATAATTGTGAATAATGGACACTGTACTCTACCCTTTCCTACAAACAACTGGCCAAATGTATTTGGTATGTGATTATGTCGGTGATGTACTTTTGTTTTAATCAACCAACCTTAAGCAATCACATTTACTTTGCTTGCGCTCTTGTGAGTTTGATTTTTGTTATCGTGTCGTATGGATTTGGTGTCCCGTGTTTGGTACCACGAGTAGACAGTGCACGAGTACAGCTAATTGCAATTAAAAAAACATGAGCACAGAAAGAAAGAAACATCAGGTATCGATTGATTATTGGTAAGTCAGACATCCACTTATTAATGACTCGGTCTCGAATGACATCGGTTCTAGTGGAATACATGGTATGTTGATGAAACTTGACCGAAGCCCGAGCACGTTAAAAAGTTACGTGTTTATTGTGCGTTCCTATTAATCGGGTTCATTCATGTTCGATGAAAAATCAACAAGTGGTGGTCTAATCAGTCCGTTATCGACATGTCATATGACTGTTCAGGTAGCTACCTGAGTAGTATTTTGTCGTGCTAAAACACGACCATCTTTCCAGTGTAATTCGAGCATTTGAACCGGGCACTTGAGAGATACTTAAAAGACAGTCCGAGTGGAAAAATTTCGTCAACCTTATTTCGTTACAAATGCTTGTCTTTCTTTCCGAACGTTCTCATTGACGAACATGTTTCATTTTGAAGCTACATACCAACGAAAGCATATATTTGCACAGCGATATCAATACGTAGGTAATTCAAGACAACGAGTTTTTCAAGCAGTAAACATATAATGAAAATCATGAACTTCACACAATCGAGGGAGATGAATTCGTCAGCTAAATGTGCTTCCTCCTTTCTTCTTAGTCACTTTGCTTTTGTGTTCTGTATCTACTGATGAATATTTTGTGACATTTCACATATGTCTGAGTGTCGGGCGGATATCCGCATGAAAACGAGTTATTGAGGACAAGGCTGAGTCTATGGCTCGGCATCAAGCTTCGGTCAAATCTCAGGATAGTGCACAGGCTGCCTTGCTTGACGACACTGAACCACGTCTTGTCGAAATGCTATTTAGCACTGATGAGGTGTAACGCGAGCTTAGGTTGATTGATGACAATAAATGTCCCGGTCCGAATAACATCCACCCTTTGTTGCCTGCGTGAACTGGCGGTATAATTGGCTGTGCCACTGACGGACCTGTATCAACAGTCTCTGAACGAAGGTAAACTGCCAACGGAGTGGAAACGAGCAGTGGTTGCACCTATGTACAGGGGAGGAGGAC
>LOND01004451.1:26737-38023 GCA_014220965.1 Paragonimus kellicotti
TGTATCCACGAGAAAAACGATATGGTAGATTACAGGTCACTCAACAGCTCAGAATCTTTCCAATTCAAGGTAAGCGGCTGGAAATCTGCTTTTATATCTTCTTTTTGTATGGGAACTTGATGGGATAATCCGTATATCCTCGTGACAAAGGACCATATATCTGATATCACAGTGAAATACGTGCGGGCGTATTCCGTGAGTTTCTCTAAGAATTCTAACGACACCATTGCCAGTGGAAATCGTAATTTGCGCATATAATGATTATGAGCAATCAGCGTTCAAACCTTCTGAGCCATGTCTGTATCACAGTTTACACTTTGAAACGATATATAATTGCATGGACCATTTTAGAATAAGCCAAAATTATCATGCACATAAATGTTGTGAGTCTTATATAATTACGTGCAACTGGGGTGCACGTTTGTTTCCGGGCGAACTCGTCCCTATAGTACATGTCGCCATGTAATCAAAAAGTGGTAGTGGAGTTGGGCAAGTGACGTGAATTCCGTACGTCTTCCTTGGCCTTAACTCCGGTTTCCCATCAATGACATCTACTAACCCGATGGACTTTATGTACAAGATATATGTGAACATCTACTGTTTCATTTACTATCAACTTCTATGAACTCGGTTGTGTCGGAGAATAGCAAGTCAAAAAGCTTCCATGATAGGCTTCCGCATCTGCTGACCCCCTGATAGTCAACTTTGACAAATATTTCAGTAGAAACAGTGTCTACTTATTTTGTCATTTGAATGAGTGGGCCAATACAACAGCTTGAAGAGTTTTGTGATAATCGGCGCTCTAGGGTTCAAATTAGCTCCAATAAACAAGTCAACCGTGGACGGAATGATCGAGTATGTTGTAGCCTCACATTTCATACCTCGCCTTATTTTTATACATAGTCTACAGCACTTGTTCTTGTACAAAGTGAACATCACTTGTTTGAATTGATTCTACTTAGCAATACACTTTTGGTGCGCGCGTCTCGTCTCCTTGGTGCTCCTGTTCCACGTAGATCGGGATTGTCTATAGTGAGCCATTCAACGACTGCATTTTGAACGGATTATTCACATTCACACCTTTATACAGAGCATGTCATCTACTGATTGGTGAGCCCGTGTATTGACCTTTGTTACATGAATTGCCAAAGTGTTGTTTACTCTGCAGCCTTCTCCAATAGTTCTTCCCAGGAATCTTAGTATTTTTACTCTCCTATTTTTTCACTCTTCATTAGTGTACCCACTGATATTAAACAACAACGAACAGCTTTGGAGAACACTGTCATGATTAAACTTCCTGAGTTTGGCAGTAGAGACCCTAGATTGTGGTTCGCACAAATTGAAGTTATTTTCGACTTCCGGCGAATCCACTCACAGCGCACCATGCATAACCACCTCGTCTCAAATATACATGAGGCCGTGGATGCGGTACTTTCGGATGCAGTCTGTGGACGTTCGGCCGAGAACCCGTACAGTGTCATCAAATTGGCCATTATTAACAAGGATGGCAGCTTCTGACGAAGACAACCTTCGCAAGCTCCTTGCTGGCGTCGAAATGGGAGATCGCACTCCTTCACAGTTGCTTCGACACATGACCCAGTTGTCGAACAAGCAGACTGTCAACGAACCAGTGTTGCGCGAGTTGTGGCTTCAGAACCTCCCTCGCGAGCTCCGTCACACATTGGCTGTTTTAAAGATATATATACCGTTGACTAAGCTAGCAAAGTTGGCCAACCAAGTGCACCACCACCTTGGTGCTCAACAGGTAGCCCGGTTGCAAACATCTTGCAGCCGCGAATCCTTACAACAGGACGACTCAAACTCGAAAGAGCAGTTTTCATAAACGCTTTCTCAGCTAGTCATTCCAACTTGACTATTAGCAGACAAACGGTCACCAGCACGCTCAAAGTCCCGCCCACGAAGTAGGTCGCGCACACGACACTTCGATAGGAGTGTGTGCTATTACCACCGTCGGTTTGGTACACGTGCTCGTCGTTGCAACCAGCCCTGTTCCTTTCGGAAGGGTGAAAACCAGACGGGAAACGACCAAGCCCTCTACTGAAATATTTGTCAAAGTTGACTATCAGGGGGTCAGCAGATGCGGAAGCCTATCATGGAAGCTTTTTGACTTGCTATTCTCCGACACAACCGAGTTCATAGAAGTTGATAGTAAATGAAACAGTAGATGTTCACATATATCTTGTACATAAAGTCCATCGGGTTAGTAGATGTCATTGATGGAAACCGGAGTTAAGGCCAAGGAAGACGTACGGAATTCACGTCACTTGCCCAACTCCACTACCACTTTTTGATTACATGGCGACATGTACTATAGGGACGAGTTCGCCCGGAAACAAACGTGCACCCCAGTTGCACGTAATTATATAAGACTCACAACATTTATGTGCATGATAATTTTGGCTTATTCTAAAATGGTCCATGCAATTATATATCGTTTCAAAGTGTAAACTGTGATACAGACATGGCTCAGAAGGTTTGAACGCTGATTGCTCATAATCATTATATGCGCAAATTACGATTTCCACTGGCAATGGTGTCGTTAGAATTCTTAGAGAAACTCACGGAATACGCCCGCACGTATTTCACTGTGATATCAGATATATGGTCCTTTGTCACGAGGATATACGGATTATCCCATCAAGTTCCCCATACAAAAAGAAGATATAAAAGCAGATTTCCAGCCGCTTACCTTGAATTGGAAAGATTCTGAGCTGTTGAGTGACCTGTAATCTACCATATCGTTTTTCTCGTGGATACAGATGGTCTATTTGAAACTTATCGAAGGGATTCTCTTCGAGACTGTAGGCGTAATATTCCAATATGGCTCTTGATTGGCGAGTTGATGAGTAATATTAATTAAAAAAGAGTCAATCACGATTTTTCCTTGGCATTACCATCTCTAGCGAATACCATCATTGCTAAGTGAATCGGTAACATATTATTTATTTTACTCAAGATGTTTTTATGCGCTATCGTTCCACTATGTTCCGGTTTAACATACGCGCTTGGTGGGGAAATGGTAGCACTCGATACAGACGACACATGCAGTGCATTCAGTACAGCAGAAAAAAGTAACTGCTCCAAGTGCCAATAACCTCGATAACGATGAGTGGTAATTGTCCATTGTCTATTTTATCGGTAAGCGAATGAATTCAGTTCAATACGATAGTCCTCCGCATATGCTCATCTTATTTCACGTCTGATTGCTCAATATCGACATTCACGGGCCGTTCAGAGTCTTCAGAGAACGACCGTGGTAGCTAAGCCAAAGGAGGTTTATTCAGTTTTTTGGGTTCAATAAACCTTTGATAAAACGCGATTGCGAGGTGAACATGAGCGGAACTTATTACAGTAGCCTACGCAAGCCCGAGTTGGTTTGTGTGCTGAGGGAATTACAAGTGACCAGAAAGTGCACACTTGAGGTTACAATGGGAAATCTAAGGGACAGTCGAGGTGGTCGAATAGTGATAGTTTCAACCCAGTTGACTCAAATTTGTGTGTGAAAAGTCACTTTTTTCCAGTGCGCATTATGTTTTACTATACCTGCACTCCTGAACTTATTTGTTGTCCAGGTGTTTCTCTGGTATTATCTCGCACTTGATTTCCGACGAGCTGCTACCAAAATCCCAGTAGGTCTTCGTGATGTCTCGTACGAGTCTCCTATCGGACTCATTGATTTTTATCCCCCGGAATACCGAAGACTCCAGGTAAACATCAGTTTTATCTTTTTCCTTCTTTCTGAATGACTAACAGGGAAGCTTTTCATTCTCGTGGGTTCAACTGGGCTGAGACGTCATAATGAAAGGTTATTTGAAACGATACCTCAAACAATTGTCAGCCAGTACTTTTTCTGTCACAGGGTGGTCGCTCACTGGAACAGCCTTTTGCCAAGTGTAGTTATTGTTTGTTCTGAAGTGGACTTTAAGTCCTTGTTGGACATTTATCTGATTGATAAAAATAATAGGTGATTAGTGAACTCTTACATTTTCCCACATGTATTGCCTTCACGTTGACACCATCTACAGAAAGTGTTGCTACACCAGTTTTTTCACCACTGCATTCCAAAAAGCTGATGCACGTGTGGTGACAGCAGAAGAATAAGTACCGACCCAGGTAACTTGGATAATCGATCTCGCATCCGCAAATCAACCATTGGATAACTAGTCGACTAGCACGCTAGTATCACATCAAGACGGTGGTTAGTATTTTGAGTGACTTCTGAGTGTCTTACTTGAGACACTCAACGATTCCACCAGTAAGACAATGCTGGCTCCACCGTTTGTAACAATATAAACTAGAAAAAATGCACAGGACTCGTAATACCTATTTAAAACATGATTGTTGTTGGCTTGTTGTTGTTCAGCTACACTAAACAATAACTAGTTGATGAGCGCGGATTAATAACAACCGGCCATTCGCAACGCGCGATGTGCAGGCGTATTGTGTGAAAAAATGCGGACTGTGGGTTTTCGTTCGACCAACCATTCTATGATCAGACTGGTTGATTGTGAGCGATTTTGCGATAATTTTCATTATTCATTCTGAAAATGTTCATTATGACATTAGCAGGAAACTCCCGTTAATACACATTGCTTTTTGATATTAGTCCGCTTGCAGGCGGACTGTCGGTAATCTAATGAGCATTTGATGCAACTGAACAGTGTTATATCCTCTTTGATTCTGCTCATTGTTCAGTGTTCGTTGATTGATGACAGGAGTCGCCGGCCGTGTGAGCCTCTCATGATCGTGTTCAACACCGAGTTAACGCAGGGCGTTTAACTTACCCTCCTTTCTTCAGCCGCCCATCAAATGTGCATCTAAGAAGCCGTTTAGAAGACGCATCATTGGGTGCTAGCATCACCTGCGCTGATAGCACATTTCCAACTATTGACGGCTCACAGTGACAGTCGGAATACGGCGTGAATTCGCCCCGATCGTTGCTTGAGAATCACGTGTGTATGGCTCCGAAATCTTTGCTCGTTTCGGATGGAAAAGTCTGCTCTTAGCTTCTCGTCCATGCCACCTTGAATAATGCGGCGTATGACAATAAGGTCCCCGTGGAGTCGCCGGTAGCTCTGGGGATACATGTTCAAATACTCTAGCCATCCGTTATAGGAGAGGCCCCTCATCCAACAACTATGCGTGTGGGTGCCCTCTGAACTCTTTCAAGTTGAGCTACCTCACTTCGTGCACAGGAGAACACTGCGACGTGGCCGTACTCTAGTCTCGAGCAAACATGAGATGAGAAGTGTAAGCAAGAGGCCTCCACATATGGACATTTTGGCAAAAGGAGTTCGACGGGTTAGCCCAGGCACTCTCCTTGTTTTAGCACGGGCTTGTGTTGTTTGAGCCTGCGTTTTGAGTGCGTCTGACATATGCACCCGGAGGTCACGTTCTGTATTACACTGCGTCACCAGGTGACCTCCAACATGATACGCCCCGACATCCCTGATATCTCTCAGGTGCATGGAGGGGTATTTTTGTGGGTTTAGGGGCAAGCTCCATTGAACTGTCCATGTTGAAATGCTATCTAATCCCAGTTGCGATATTCCGCTATTCTCTCTCTGTAGAGACTGTCCTTCACACTCATGTCTTCAGCGAAGAGAAGGGCAGGTGACTGCAACTGGTCCAATAGGTCATTGATGAAAACTAGAAACAGCAAGGGCCCGAGCACTGATCCTTGTGGCATGCCGCTTGGGGCAGGCAGCCGCATTCGAGATAGTTGGTATGGTTGACCCGTACTGCGCGACTGACCTACTACGGAGGAAGTCTGCTATCCAATTTATTTAGGCGAGCTGACAGCGTACGCTAACAGCTTGGTGAGCAAATGGTTATGCGGCACTCTGTCGAAAGCCTTGCTGAAGTCGTGAAACACGACGTCCAGAATCTTGCCGTTTGCTATCGCTTCTAACCATCGCTTTTTGGCAAGCAGGAGGTTTGGCACAGACGTCGACCTCTCCGGATTCCGTGCTGCTTCTCGCTGATAGTCGAGAGTTGGTCCAGATGCTCCTGGAGACGACGGACTATCAGCCGCTCCATTACTTTACCAAGTACGCAAGTCAAGGATACTGGTCGGTAGTTGACAGCTTTTGACCGTCCTCCTCCCCTGTACATATATTACAACCGACTGTCTGTTTTCACTTGCCGTTTGGCAGTTCACGCTTTGTTTAGAGAGCCGCAAATACAGGTCCGTCAGTGCAACAGCTCAATTAATAACTCGCCAGTTCATGCGCAGGACAATAAGGTGGGTGCTTATTCGGACCAGGGACAAACAGTTTATTTGTCATCAATGCAACTAGCTTCGCGTTTACACTCATCATGGTGTAAAATAGCATTTCGACAATAGGACGTGGTGTCAGTGTCGTCAACAGCAGCCTGTGCACTATCCTGTAGATTGTGACCGAAGCTTGAATGCGAGCATAGACTCAGCTTGTTCCTCATAACTCGTTTTCTATGCGGATATCGCCGACCTCAGACATATGTGAAATGTCACAAAGGAATATCATTCCAGTGAGATACAGAAACAATAGGAAAGTGACTATAGAGGAGAAATTGGCAGGCGAGCTTTCTACCTTTGATAGCTGAAACTCGTTAAGTCTTCATCTTCCTGCTTTCGATTTCTGTGTGTATCTTACTGAATGAATATTTGGACGTGTCCCATAGACATTTTCATATATGATGTTTTACTGCTTGCTAAAGCGTACCTTCCGTGTCTTTGAAATGCAGAATTATCCATGAATAATGTAATGATATCGGCTGATGCAAAATAATGAATCATGACTTTTTTCGGTATGGCTAGAGCCTCATATATAATAATACTGTTATTCGTCAATGCATGAAACGTTCGGAAAGAAAGACAATGTCATTTGTAATCGACAATAAGGTTGACTCGATAATAAAATATTTTTCACATGTACGACTGTCTATAATAGTAATCTCTTCACATTAAACCATAAATGAATGCACCGGAATAATCCAAAATGCTCGAATATACACTGATAAGATAGTCGTGTTTAGACACGACTAGCGAAAATTAAACATAACTCAGGTATGCTACACTGTAACAGTCATATGAACTGTACCAGACTAATGAGACTGATAATAGACCACACACTGGCTTGATCTTCAGAATCGACACCATCGAATGAACCCGATTAATAGGAACGCACAATAAACACGTAAACTTTTTAACGTGCTTCAGGGCTATCGGTCAGTCTTCATCAAACAAATACCATGTTATGTAATCCACTATGAACCGATTGCTCAATGTCGAGACCGATTCATTAATAAGTGGATGTCTGACTTACCAATAATCAATCGATACCTGATGTTTCTTTCTTTCTGTGCTCATGTTTTTTTAATTGCAATTAGCTGTACTCGTGCACTGTCTACTCGTGGTACCAAACACGGGACACCCATAATCCACTAACGACACAGATATACAAAAATAAAACATAGCTCAGACAGGAGCGGGCAAGCATAAGTAAATGGTGAGATTGCTTAGTCAGGTTGGGTTGATTGATAACACAAAATCAGTTGTCATCGGCATAGATCACAATGCATAAATAGTTTGGCCAGTTTTTGTAGGAAAGAGGTAGGTATCAAAGTGTCACCATTTATTCACAATCATTGTTCCATGAATCAGTGATGATGTTAATTGATATATATCACGTTATTTGTTGACAAACGTCCGAACATGTTTGAAGAAGAATCAAAACTTCACTATCGATGATTTTTACGTCAACAAAACGACACTTAACGGGTAACCTTACGCTGTCGCCGATTAGTTCTTTGTCTTCTTCATTTGTGCCGATTTTGAGTGGTAAAGTTGCTGCGTGTTGAATCCTTCAATTTAGAACTCCGACGTTTTGGCCCCGATCCGTCGATCTCTACGCTTATCATTCTCACGCCCGTCGGATAATATTCGTTGTCGTTTGATAAGCCGACAACCCTCTTATACACTGCAGCTGTCACTCCTCTCCTTTTGGTGCTGATATTACAACCAGCCAAACGTTGAACTTATCAGTAAGAGTCGTTGCCTTCTTACCGATCACGTTTCCAGTTTTTTGTACACATTAACTTGTCGGGCTCATAATACAAAGTTAAACGTTAATAATCTTTTTTTCAGTATTACCACATTTCGCGTTCTTTTTTTGTCATTTTGAAATGAAGATGGGCCATACAAACAGCTCTGCAAGCAGTATTTTATGTGAAAATCGCGGCTCTAGGGGTTCAAATTAGCATCCAAATAAACAAATAGTCACACCGTGGACGGAATGATCGATACTGCTTAGCCACATTTCGTACCTCGCCTTATTTTTATACACGGTCTACATCGCTTGTCCTCGCACAGAAATGAATATCACTTGTTTGAGTTGATCACACTTAACGATACACTTTTGGTGCGCGCGTCTCGTCGCCATGGTGCTCATGTTCCACCTTGATCGGGATTGTCTACATGAAGCCACTCAACGACTGCATTTTGAACGGATTATTCACATTCACACCTTTATACAGAGCATGTCATCTACTGATTGGTGAGCCCGTGTATTGACCTTTGTTACATGAATTGCCAAAGTGTTGTTTACTCTGCAGCCTTCTCCAATAGTTCTTCCCAGGAATCTTAGTATTTTTACTCTCCTATTTTTTCACTCTTCATTAGTGTACCCACTGATATTAAACAACAACGAACAGCTTTGGAGAACACTGTAATTTTTAAACTTCCTGAGTTTGGCAATAGAGACCCTAGGCTGGGATTCGCACCGGCCGAAGTTTTTTTTGACTTTCAGCGGATCCACTCACAGGGCACCATGCATAACCACCTCGTCTCAAATATACATGAGGCCGTGGATGCGGTACTTTCGGATGCAGTCTGTGGACGTTCGGCCGAGAACCCTTACAGTGTCATCAAATTGGCCATTGTTAACAAGATGGCACCTTCTGACGAGGACAACTTTCGCAAACTCGTTGCTGGTTTCAAATGGGAAGATCGTACCCCTTCGTAGTTGCCTCGGCACATGACTCAGTTGTCAAACAAGCAGACTATCAGCGAACCGGTGTTGCGCGAGATTTGTTTCAGAACCTCTCACGCGAGCCCCGTCACACATTAGCTGTTTTAAAGATATATATACCGTTGACTAAGCTAGCAAAGTTGGCCAACCAAGTGCACCACCACCTTGGTGCTCAACAGGTAGCCCGGTTGCAAACATCTTGCAGCCGCGAATCCTTACAACAGACGACTCAAACTCGAAGAGCAGTTTTCACAAACGCTTTCTCAGCTAGTCATTCCAACGTGACTATTAGCAGACAAACGGCCGCCAGCACGCTCAAAGTCCTACCCACGAAGTAGGCCGCACGCACGACAGGTTGATAGGAGTGTGTGTTATTACTACCGTCGGTTTGGAACACTTGTTCGTCGCTTGCAATCAGCCTTGTTCCTTTCGGAAGGGTGAAAACCAGACGGGAAACGACCAAGCCAGTCAGTAATGGCGACGGCTGTCACTGGCCCGCACTCGTGTCGCCTGTTTATGTATTCGACGTTTCGACGTCCCTCAATGTCTTCATTGCTACGGGCGCCGAGGTTGGTGTTATTCCACCCACTGGTGACAAGCATAACCTCAAACCGGTGTCGTATACCTTACAAGCCGCTAACCGCACCGCCATACAGACCTACGGAGAGAAACTACTTACTCTCGACCATGGTCTCCGTCAACAATTCAACTGAACAGCCCCCAACTTATTGGCGTTGACTTTCTCACCTCCTTTGGACTCGTGGTGGATGTAAGGAGTCGGAAACTGTTGGACAGCACAACAACTTTGTGCGTACACGGAAAGGCCACATCGATTAATTCAATGGGACTTACGTTCGGCCTTACCAGACAACAGTTTCGCAACTCTGCTTCGACAGTCCCCACGCCTTATCAATCCATCAGGCTCACTGTCACAAGCAAAACATGAGGTTCTCCACCACATTACTACCAGAGGACCTGCCGTCGCTCGCCTCGTCGGTTACCACCAGAGAAGCTCAAAATCGCCAAAGCTGAATTCGAGAACCTTTTGCGACTCGGAATCATTCAGCCGTCCAGTAGCCCTTGGGCTTCACCCTTGCATATGGTACCTAAAACCTCACCTGGCGACTGGCGTCCGTGTGGTGATTATCGCGCTTTAAACAATGCCACCGTCCCTGACAGGTACCCAATTCCTCACATTCACGATTTTTCCATCGGTCTGCACGGTATGACCATTTTCTCAAAGCTTGATTTAGTTCGGGCATATCACCAGATCCCCGTGGCCCCGGAAGACGTGGCAAAGACGGCAATCACCGTCCCCATTTGGACTGTATGAATTTGTCCGCATGCCATTTGGGTTGCGAAATGCAGCTCAGATACTTTCAGAGGTTCATGGACCAAGTCCTTCCGTGGTCTACACTTTGTTTGTCTATATCGACGACATTCTCGTAGCTAGCAGAAATGCACATCAACATGTGCAGCACCTCCGTGCAGTATTTGCACGTTTTGATCAGTATGGCATGACCATAAACCTAGTGAATTGCGTTTTTGGGGTGGACTTCAGTGATTTTTTGTTAGGTGTAGGTCACTTAACGTAACTCTGGACAAGGCGTCGGCGACGGTGTTTTTATCTCCCGCGATATATCGTATGTCTGTTGTGAACTGGGAAATGTAGTCCAACTGTCGAATTTCCCTCGAAGAATAGCAGTCGGGCCTGGCATTACAAGAATGGATAAGTGGTTTGTGATCCGTTGTGACAGCAAAACGCCTGCCTTTCAACACGTTATAAAAGAGCTTGCTGGCGAAAGATAGTCAGAAGCTCGCGACCGAAGGTACTATAGCGCGTTTGAGCTTGCTGAAGCTTGCGGGAGAAAAATGATAACGGCTGGACTTGACCGTTCACGATCTGCTGCAGAACAGCGCCGACAGCTGACTGGGATGCATCGGTCTGTAAAATGAGATCCGAACCTTCGTCTACACGCATGTGTGCCAGGGTCGTCACTTGTGATAACGCGTCTTTGGCTGCGAGGAATGCAGCCTTAGCCGGAGCGGTAAAATAAAATGCTTGGGATTATCCTTTAACAAATCTGTAAGGGGTTTCAACAACTCCGAACAGTGCGGGATGAAAACGGCAGTAGTAATTTACAATGCCTAGAAACCGGCGCAGGCTTCTCTGGGATTGTGGTGGTGGATAACCTTTGAAGGTAACCATTTTCTCTGGTGAGGGTCGATACCATCATGAGTGCTTCGGTGCCCC
>LOND01004457.1:0-29898 GCA_014220965.1 Paragonimus kellicotti
GCTAATTTATGCACAAATTTATCGTGATTAACGGTTATGAAACCCATCAACTGAATGGCCTCAACACCTAAAATGGGCATTGAATCCCGATCGATCTACAAAAAATCAAGCATATAAATCTGTCCATTCTTCGGATTCGTGACAGGCAGTGTCGCAACCCCGTTAACGCTTGTCGCCGCACCATTCCACATTTTCAGCTGTGCATTTGATTCGCGTATGTTGGCTCTCCTTGATACAGCCTGATGATATGACATTGACTGATGCGCCGGAGTCTAGCTGGCATCTCCTTCTTGTATCTTCTATGAGCAATTCTGTATAGATTCCTTTCTTGTCTGCTTGATCCGTTGAGCCGGTTTATCACTCCGCTGTCGTCTTTGTCGATCAGACTGACCGTAGGCGATCTGCACTGTCTGGCAAAATGTTTCCTTTATCGACACTTCATGCACGTCTTTCCGTAGGCTGGACACTTTTCTTTCTGATGAAGATGTCTGCCACCGCAAAACTGACACGAAATCATCAATGATCGTTCTTTGTCTCTGTTCCAGTAGCTTTAACACAGGCGCCGTTCTGCGTTCAAAGAATTCATTCTTTAATTCCGTTGCCTCTTCGCTATTGCAGATGTCGATGCACTGGGCTAGGGTCAACTTTGGAATGCTCAGTAGGTTCTTGTTCATAACTGACTTCTGAGTGTCGATGACCATTCTGTCTCGGATAACAGTGTCTCCTAAGCACTTGCAGAAATTGCATGACTTCGCAAGTTTCTTCAAAATGGTAACATACTGATTTATCGTTTCTCCGGCCTGCCGATTCCTCTTCAAAAACTGAAAGCGTTCAAACGTTTCGTTTGTTTGTCCCAAACAATATTCCTCCATTTTCCGAATGATGACGTTCGGTTCCTTTTTCTTCTCCGTCCTCGAAGGTCAAGTTTCCAGGAATTTGTCTTCCTCCATCTCCGATTGCATGTCGAAACGTAACCAGCTAGTATCATTTGCTGGCCTCCGATAGACTGGCCAACAAGCAAAAATCTCCACACTTTCATGTCTATAAACACCAGTTGTCCGCAAGCCTGTTCGTGCTGTTCACATCCAGCGGTTCGGGCGGAGCAATCGTCAGTGGGTTCGTCGTGGTGTTCCTTTTGTCAACTGCAGTTTTCTTCTTCTCTTCTGACACCATGTTAAAAAATCGCTACCTTCCGGAACGAGAGCAAAAGTCAGTCCACGTGGCACAAAGCAAATCTCAGTTTATTGAGTTTCTATTGGTTATTTTATAGACAAGACGCATTGGTACTGACGCCTTAGCTTTCTTATTGGTTGGCTTAACTCCGCTTGTAGCTCGTTTGTTTTAATGCGTGACGCACTTAAACAACTTGTTTTACTCCGATGCTCGTTATAACAAAATCCGATGCTGGAGCAGCGTTGTCGATACTGATTGGCCGTAGCCTTCTGCGAATCACTGGTTGACTTCGTATCGATGTGCCTGTCCAATACCAATCCCTTTACAGTCTTGGTCGATGCAATCATTAACAGAGATAAAATGGATATACTGATATGACCTACCTGAGCCTAACGTACTCGTCGTCTCTTCGCCGACGGTGCACTATGAGTACGCTGGTGACCTACTAATCCGAGGCGGCCAGCGCATTCACGGCCGCACACATCGCAACGCCATATAGTCATGTCACCACGACCTATGGCACCGATGGTTCCTTTGCGTACCGCGCGCCAATTATAGCACACACACACACACACACACAACTAAACAACGGACTGCTGGTTCCACTTGCAGTCCACTCAGGAAACAATCTAGCCAAATTAATCCGAAGCTCAACAACAAGTAGGATTACGTCGTTTGTCGAGCTAATCTGTCGCACGCTATTCTGAACCTATCTATGGGATTATCTCAACCAACCGATGTCCACTGTCAAACAAAGCGATTCACTGACTGAACGAATTATCTAAATCAGTAATTATCACTAGTACACGTCATTACTAGACGGTAATACTTACGCTTCTTGAACTTAGCTTCGAGTTATTGAGATAAAGTGGAACAGAATGTTAAGATCAGATTATGACCCAGGTTCAAAAAATATGATGCTGTAATCCAAGACACAGCCCAACTGAGCAGTTCGACGAATTATGACGCAAAACGAAATAAGCACAATTACAATCAAATCAGACAGACCTAGTTTAGTCCCCAGCAAATAAATCATTGTCACCGTTGACTGATGTTTCCGATGATGGTTAGCAATTATCACATTACCAACTAGAGTGGTAGTAAGCTTGACTAGGCACATGGTGCTAGTTCGCTGTATACTGAAGTACATTGTGGTTGATAGGCTCACACCAATCGGTAAACTTCTCATGAATCCAAACTTCCAGAGCAGCCGCCTCGGATTTACTTACTTCGGATTGCACCGAGAATATGAGTTGTTTGTCCAACCAAGCGAATGCGATAGTGTAGGTCAAACTTGGCACTTCACTGTCTGAGACAGTATGATGATTCACACCCAAGTGACTTAAAGAAACAGGTTCATGCTGATAAGTCAGTTACCGGACGATTCCATATGCTGGCAGGCTGATATGGCAGCCTGACACGAAGTCAGTGTTGCAGAGTTTGTTTACCTCCTGCCTCTTCACTTCAAAACCTATCTGACTGAAGACAAAAGACGCCCGAGCAGAGAAAACAAAAATCAAAGATGGTACTACAAATCAAGTTCATATATGAAATATAACGAAAATCTCGTGGTTCAAAGTGTTCCAACTCGATGCAAACAGTTGCAAGAAGATACAAGCGGAATATCAGCTGATCCTAAATGGTGAATTAATAATGAACGATGTTGATCCGGGATTAAAACCTTTGGGTAAATTGTCTTAAAAGGTCTTATGAAGCCTTTACCCATTGGTTGGATAACAGATAGGCTGCAACCATTTAACTAGTGTATGGTGTCATCCACGTTCCGCTGTTACTTTGTACCTGACCAGAGGCGATGCAGCTTCTTTGCTTTTCTTAATAATTAACCGAGGAAAGCAACCGCAACCAGCCATGTGTGTAAACGAAGAGATAGGTGTGTTATCAGTAAGCCGTCCGGCTGGAAATTAGGCATGAAAGATGAAGATCTCATCCAGCGTCGTTCCGTAGCAAGGTATCGTTTTATCGGCAATGTATCAGCAACTGCAGGACGTCGGAGCGGATGCTGATAGCCAAAAGCAGCGTCCTGCATTTCTGTCTTTTCACTGTTCAAGCCACCTTTCAGTTGCATCAATAATGTCCAACCTAAATCGCTGGGCTGAGTCTTCAGTCTACATTTTCGAAGAAGTCGAGAATGGTAATGCCATAACTTCAGGAAGCCGTTGAAGAGAAGCACAACCAACATCAACATCAATGCGTTGCATCTGTTTTTCACTCCGTATAACAGTCGCTTTGCTCAATTTGATTCCTTAAATGTTAGGATCGGATTACTGTTGTCATCGACAGCCCAACAGAGACTGTAAGTTGATGGTAGCAACATTCTGGATGCTCTTCAAGAGAAGCAAGTTCCCTTGTTGAGACAAATCCCTGTAGGATATGACAATAACGATAGTGGAATGCGCGCTACCGTTACGAAACGTTTATATAATGAACATGACAACCGATTCAGTTTTGCACAGCGTCGACATCGTTGTCAACAGGGACAAACCCCCAATAAAAATTGTGGCGACATCTCTCAATCATGTGAGCATGGGATCAGCATACGAACATGGGATGCGCTTAGTAACTGCACCAAAAATGCATCAACATAGCCGTTCATCGCAGTTGGGATGTCCAGTTCACTCGCATGGACCATATACTGAGACCAACAAATCGAACGCTCTACAATCACACTGTAGCTGTTTACAAAAAGCCTAATGTGTAGCATAGCAGATTGGTGACAGCAGTCAAACACTTTTACACTCGAAACCGTACATGGATCAGGTGTTAGCCCGAAACTGTTCATCCGTCACAATTATACATACGCATTGCAAGTAAGTATTGTAATAGTGCTGCTGTGAAAACAAGCCTATCGAAATGTCATACTTCATTAAAATCTGAAATACACAATGAGAGATGGGGTACTTGCCAGCGCTTGGCTCCCAACTTTATTCTCACCTTCTAGGCTCGGTTCTACCAGTACAATCACCAGGACGCAATGCTCATCCTTCCTAATTAGGTCGGGTTTGCACACTTCAACTGCCGACGCACTTCCAAGGATTGTGTTTCATACACACTCATACCCATTGTCATACATATTTCTCGGCTGCCCGTCACCTAGTATGTCAAAATGTCTCCTGATGCGACCGTGCTAACAGTTGGTTAGCGGTCTGCAGTATTTTGTGTTTGTCAGTTGCATGGTGTTTTGACTGGAACTTGCGAAGGACCGAGTTCGGTGCTTTGGGTATTTCGAACTGGAAAATAATAGGTATTCGTAAATTTATATCGCTCACATGTTTGCTTTTACGTAAGTGGTTAGTTGTGATAATTCTGTTGTGACTGAAGGAAGTGGACGAAAACGAGAAGTTTGAGGTTTTCGATGTTATCGTGATTTGTCAGCAATCAATTTCATAAACCTTGCTAACATCGTCACCATCGCTATATTCGACTCACCGATACAGCAGAATTGTAAGAATTACGAAAAAAAAGTCGAAACTATGACGGAACCATACCGTCGTTGTCAATAAATTCTGTCAATTGAGATTCCCTTTACAATGGTTGTATGTAATGATCGGCTGTATAGTAAAACAGTTGGAGTTTTCATCTCTTTCATTTCTTCGAATACAATCGGTGGTCCTCAATACCAGCGCAAACAGACTGCTGCATCGATAGATCGAGGGGATGCTGTCATTCCGTCACATGATTAAGGTCGGGTATCTAAGCGGGGAGTATACGGGCGGAACACGTTGGCATATTTATCTGAATGAAACAATTCATAATCGCAATAAACAAAGGAAACCCGTCAAGTTCTGATAATGTCCTAGAGTTTTCTGATTGTCTGCCTTGGCAATCCACTTTTCCATCAGTTAAATTCAAATATTCAGAAAATGATCCAAATCAGGATCACCAATAGTTTTGTCTCCTCCTCTGTTTAATGTGAACATATCTCAGTTAAAAATACAACAGTAACAGTCAAACGCACCGCTATAGACAACAATTCAGTGATAGTGACACTGATTCGCGAAGTGGGCAACCCAGAGAGATTCCAGTTCCTCCAGAGATTGGACAAGAGCACAGTGATGAGCTAACAGGTGACTTCGTCTGGCATGACACAAACCAACATAATGGCGTATAACACGAACATTTAGGCCAGTCAAATGAAATATACATGCTCAGGTGGGTCGGTGCTGCGTACACAATTGTCTGATCACCACAAACTCTTCCAATTGTTTACAACCCGTTTATAATAGATTGTTCGAAGAAATATGACATCGATCATAATCAGATTGTATTTCCTTCAAAAATTTGTCAGGACCAACTACATACTGTGTAATATACGCTTGGGCAAGAACGATCATTATCCATAGGATAATACCGATCACCCGGACACAGCCGACATGACTCATGCCGGGAATGCATTCGATTGCACTGCATGTTCCGTGAGTCTGATAACCATGGACGTTTAACAAGCGAATGCGTGCATCTACACCATCTATTGGCTTGAGCAGATTGATAGCTTCTACAGCCCATCCACAACCTTAGTAGCTTGAATAAAAATGGACGATGACTCAAACGTTCACTGCCGAGTTCCCACATTCAGCAATCGAGCTTTGTCTTCCGTAATCGTGATACACTAGTTTGCCCACCCATATTTCAGTGGACGGTTGAACTTTGATCCTGATAGCCGAACACGTCAGTCATTATGAAACTGTGTTGAATCTAGTGAAATGGTGTCTGATTGTATGGGCAACATTCCACACTGGTCAAGTAATCGATAAGCACTGGAAAGTAAGCAACAGTATTAATACTAACGAATTTTTCCAGCCACTGTGATTAAGTAGATATTCAACCAATTGCAAGTGGGAGTTGTGAACTGTGTTTGGCCCAATCCAGCTGATGAATGCCAACTGCCCTTATCCGACCGCAGTCCAACGATGCACATTATTACGCGAAAGCCTTGATAAAGAATAAAACCAGACTAATACGCAAACGCACATACAACAGGAACACTTACACTATGCATCGCCACGGGCTATACTAGGCCAACCTTAGCTGTGCCAAGGAGCTATTGAACTCCATACAACAGAAGTACCCCGCAGATCGCGGGTACTCGGACCGAAAACCGGGAGCGACGGTTCAAATAAATGCTAGTGAACTCAACAATCGAAACAGTTGTATTCGTGAGTTTCGGGTGCTCGGAGTCCACCGTGTACTTCACGGTCAAGTCTACTGTTGTTTGAAATCAGGCCAGTGGCTGAAACATGCAGCCCTCTATAAACAGTTGAACTCAACAACCACCAGTGAAGTGGTGGACAGCTGTTTCGACCTAGCTGGGTCTCATCAGCACCACGCACGCGGAGAATCGAACCCACGACCCGTGAATAAGCAGGCAGATTGTAGTCTAAACACACCCACCAAATCAAATACCTTCCTTAACCCCCGCTGGAGGTGTGGCAGATGGTTGCTCGTTTCCAGGCCAACCACGAAAATCGGCTGAGCGATTTCAACCTGTGAGCGAAAGGAGGCACAACAGCTAAGGAAAGTAACGCAGCCTTCTTGTCAAACAACAAAGCTCACAACTACTCAGACATCATTTTACGAGCAGTGAGGTCATACGATAAGTAGAACGACAGGTCGTTACTGACCCAAATCGCACTCTTACGAATGGAACCATCGTGAAAAGCTCACGAGAATAGGTGTAACCATCCATAGAAAGAGGGGGCTGTTAGGATAATTATTGGTTACCATCACCTGAAACATTTCAAATTCTTTTGTACAACCAGTAAGAAAACATCTCACAAAAACGTCGTACCAGGAAACGTCATCGTGTACTTGCATCATAAACCGTAAACAGATCACTCCGAGTCGTTGTTCTAAATTCTATGCAGAACAGTACGAAACATACTAGTGTCACACACTAGAGCCAATTTACCTGCGGCAAGCGCGTATCGGATCCTGATTTATAGGGTGCATGCAATAAAACCTTTCTTGCAGGTAACTAACAGTATGCCTACAAAGAATAAACTAGATGGAGACTGACAGTATTCTGGTTGAAAACAGACCACCGGAAGGTTTGGAAACGGCAAACAAGTTTTGAAAAGTCACAACACTAAGAAAAACACAAACCGTGGGGCGTGGCAAATGATGAGGGACCAGTGCGGATCAGACATGAAAGGTGGCTGTTACTTTCGGTTTATTGTACTTTTATGCACGTGCATCTGCCACTCAGCATCGACTTTATTAACAGCCACGCGAGTCTACACGTCCTTGCCCAAACAGGCATAGTACTACCCAGTTAGGCTCACACTGGTGGACATCACTGCACTGACTGTCGTTTGCATGCTCCGCGATGTGTTCACTTTCTATATACAACCATGCGTTCGAAAGCATTTACAGTTCCATAGTCCGGATACTTCAAAAATTTCGCCATCCAAAACATGGAAACGTCCGCCCTCCACAAATCCATAGATTGGTAGCCTAATTGATCTTCGTTCGTTAGTGTGTCGAATTCAATGGAATTGAGTTGAGTCGGGTAAATGAATGGTCATGTGTATAAGAGAAAAGTGATAGCCAGATTAAAGACTGACATTATATTAAGTACCTAACACAAATAGTTGCCAAAATTGGCAAACACGCCAAAAAGATTAACCAATATCCATAATGATCACGCAGATAAACGGTACTGGCAACCAAACGATATGTCCTAACAAACACTCCGAATGAATGGGCCCAAAACCAATGCAAATATATAGTCGCTTGGTAAGTGTGAAGCAAGACCAAGGTAGTTCACATGTTTGGATCGTGCAGGTCCACAAAGTACTCTGCCCAAATTTGCACGAGCATCAACCCTTGTTTAAAGCTGCCCACGGGTTCACAACTTCTCCATACCCACAAACACATAAGAGAGATAAACATCTGATACAACTTTACGCAGTGTACTGAACACATTCTCAACATAATCACGGAGCAGCTAAAAGTTATGGTATTTGAAATTTGAATTCATTTAAGACTAAATCGCTGGTTTTGTCTTCGATAGTGCCTTTCATGCGGAGTTATCTCTAATTAACATGCACACATTATCATTGTCAAATGCACAATCGACTAAAAATGAGTTGACGAAAAATTACGGTTAGCTTTCAACCCCACGTAACGCTTGCCACTTTGACCGACCGGTTGCAAAAGGATTGTAAGATTCTCATGAAAGGTGATAATTGATTAATTCAAAAAGTCGGAACTCATACTTACATCATGATTTTGCGCTATAAACAAAATTGCAGTTCAGCTCGAATTTGGTTGAACGAGCTGAAATGAAAACTTGACTTGAAAAGCCACAATATGTTCTAACTTTTGGAGTAGTGTCAACGCGTGGCTGAGGCTGGTGAGCTATCAGAACAGCTCGCTCACTTAAACGACATGCGTAGATTTCGTGTACCAAAAGGCGAGGAAACATCGAGGCTAAATTCAACACGGATCCAACCGGTCGATCAACAATGAAAAGGTGAAAGTGGAGATTAACACATGGATTAAGTTAATTGTAAACAAGTAAAACGGACGCGACCCGGTATTATATTGAGATACTTTTATCACTATGCACAACACTTTCAGATGTCACAACACAAAATCCAATCGCAGAAAAGGTCGATCAAGGCGTCTCGATGGGGCATGCACGAGGGAGGTAACACGCTGGATTTCGGTTCAGTGACAACGACGCCTACTGCCAAACAAATGAGCAGGTTGGAGCCCCGATTGCTTGGATTGTTTGTATTAATATTCGATTAGCTTTATAACGTACAGTTCATATGTCACCTAGCAGATCGAGTGTCAACAGAGGTCTCTTTTGTGGTATCGAAGTCAAAAAAGGCATAAAGAGCCAGCTTGTGGAGGAAGTAAAAGACAACAGGAACTATACAAGGAGTGTATTGTGATCATAAAGGCAAAGTAGATACACAGTGAGAATAGAAACAAATCCAACTGCCCGCCGACCGATGGCAAGCGGTGAGTTGTTATGGGATTAGGCGCGCAGAAACGGCTTGCACTTGGCAATGTGTTTGTCCAATTGCTCCCAAATTTGCTGAAAATTGGCCTTGTCCAAATGTCGGCGTTGATCCAGATTGATGACGCGCACATTCCATTTGGCCACGTTTGCATCCAGAGGCATGTTGGTGTACTTCAAATGAAAGCCTTTAACTGAAATTAATTTGAGAGGGAAAATGTACTTGCCGTTCTGTTAATTGACCAATGTTGTAAGTACGACTGAAATGTGAATCGTTAATCAAGATGAGAAAGATTTCTGATGAGTAGTAGGGATTTTGGTTTTCATATAGATTGAACATCACCCACAATTGATCGCAGCTGTCGCATTCCCATAGACTTTTCCAGTCGGCCTCTTCTCGAAAAGCGGCCGACTGGAGAAAGATTTCAGAGAAGACCTAATTATGACAAACCTGGACTTCGATTGGATTCCAACTAGCGACGGAAACAGCCTGTGCAGATGCGTTGCGTGTTCTATCAGTTGAGCTAGGAAGCCACGCCGGAAGCTCGGAAATTTCACACCTAAACTCAATTATTCACCTAACCAAGTGTGTCCTATGGAATCAACCGAATGATCCATAGAATTGACTGCCCAAGCAAAATTGAACGCACATTGAAATTCACCGACGCATTCGAAGGAGCATTGAAACCGCATCACTGAAATGTAGATTTTTCGTGATTAGGCCTATTCTAAATTCTCAAACCTGACAAACCATACCCGAAACTTGACCGCAAAGGCTTTAGAACGACGGCTTCGAGCAAAAGTACCCCTACAGTTATAAAATGGACAGTCACTGAATGAACATATGCATATGCATATTTCCAATTCCAAATGACAATTGACGTCAAACGAGACGGTAAAGAAGACAGAGATTAAATCAAGTAAATCAGGTGGGGAGTAGAGCAGATGTGCAGAAGGTTTTGAACAATAAATATCGGTGTTCATTCTGACCAGAATCAATTAAATTTGTTCGGATTAGTAGAAGTTAAATTGAGAGCGGGATGCCAAAGCGTCCGCCGGGAAGCTCGAATCACCGAACCTCCACAACTGGCCCCGCGGCATCACTGCCCCGCTACGCGATCACAGCCAGCCGTCTGCACAACGTCAATCCCAACTGCTCCTATACCATACCCCATTGGTCGAACTATCGTACTGTGGGTCCTTCATATATATATATATATATATATATATATCCCCATTTTTGATTACATTAAATACTCGCTAAACATTTCTGACATTTTTACGTGTAACACTCTGAATTGGTACTACGAACTCCCGTTTGAACCGTTTACTGTTGTTTATTCTGTACCGTCTCACTGAATTGCCTACGCTACTACACTACTACTACAAAATAGTTGTACTTCATTTCGCATATGTAATTAAAAAGAGCGAACAAAATGGTGTTTAATCACACATCTGACATGACAGTCTTTGCGTTCTTCAAATTTATTAGGAGACAACATTGTTTCAAATTACCAAGAATCGTCAATCAAAAAACGAGTCAAATACAAAATGAGTGGAAAATGGGCAAGGAGTTCGATAAAAACAACACTATCTGTAGGGTAAATAAAATCAGCGGCATACCGATAGAAAAGATGACGGCGGGATCCGAGCCAATGGGCCAACCTTTGAACTGCCATGCCTGACCTTGAACGAACACTGCCACAACGCGATTCCATTCGTCAGGCTGAAGTTTGTGTGGCTGATCAATCACCCGGTAGGGTACGCTTCGTCCGTCGGCCTTCTGACGATGAATTAGAATCTCGTTCTCACGACGCACACCAGCCGCTTGCTTTTCTTGGGATGTGACAAAACACAGATCCTACAAGTGACAGAGAAGAGACGAACACTGATGATGAAATCAATAACGCAAACAATATAGGGATACATGAGACACTGTACTTCACATAAACAAACGTCGAAGCATCCAAGGTATGCGCATGTAGACAGACACAGACGTACAAAAGAGTGTATCAACCAAAATCATCGGGTCCTTATATTTCGTGACGATGTCGCTGCATACCTCCCAAGCAGTCTTACTCAACTCTTGGTGGTCTCAGTGAATGCCTGGCGCCATAAACGCCCAAGTGACATGCGGAGTATGTGACCCAGCCGCAGCGGACTATGTAGTTTGATCAATTCCGTAACTGGTCGCATATCCCAAGCATACTATAATACATGCTGGTGAACGGTCGCGTTAGTCACAAGATCACCCGGTCATCCCACTTGATGCGAGTCAGGCGGCACAGACAACGATGGTCCGTTGATGTCTGTCGTAAAAGCGAAATGGTTCCGAACCATAGAGCAAAATAGAATACACAAAAGTATTACAAATCCTTCCATTCAGTGACACCCAGAGGTCCATATGACGCTACAAATTACACAAGTTAGCAAAGGCTTTTGTTGTTCTCGATGACATCTCATCAACAACGTTACACGCTGACGGGACAGTGCTACCCGAAAAGGCGAAAATGTTCACAGCCCCAAGTGGATTGTCAGCTTACCTGGCAAATGCGGTCAACCGGAAAGCCTTGTTCACACTCTTCCATCGTATTGGATCACACACCATGTGCGCTGTGCCCAATACAATTGCACGGCCGAACATCTGGCGAAAAGACTATGCAACCTCGGCTATACCGTCCTTGAGGAGTTAAGAAAAGCAACAGCAAATTCGTTCATCGCGGTTAGTGACGAAGAAGATGCGGTACCAGACATCAGTATGGTGGATGACTACCGAAACCAGACTGCCTAAACTGACAAGTTAGAAAAGTACGGGATCGATACCTACAACCGATTCGCCAGCCTGTGAGCTGTTGCATGGACTCAGTCAAACTCCTGTAATCGTAACATTTCGTACAATCATTTAACGTTCCTCAGGCAACGCTATTCTTCAGAAGAGACTGCCCATTTGCGCAGCCACTATTTTTGGTCTACTAACCATTCTGGGTTCTCTGAAAATTTACGACACATTTACGTGGGAAACTTGGCGTGAACTGTTGCCTCTTTTCTCACGGGTGTGTCATTATGATAGGAAAGCTTTTAGTCCTGATGCGTGAGTCTTGATTGGGCTGTCACTCCGGTAAATTGAAGAGATCTTGGTTTCGCGTGAACACTTTTACTGCCACTGACATATCGTGTGAAACATTTTCACTCGATCACTAGGCGTTATCTACGTTTGCTACCCTAATGGAAGGGGACGGTTAATCTGTTCAGTGTTGACCACGAAGTGCCCTACATTTGACAGCCGGCTTCCGAAAAATTCTCCCTTTTAATACTTATTTCTTACTTTTGTTGCCCCAGCTTAGGCTTTCTCCGAAAGATGTATAAATTGCTCATTAAAATAAACGATAAATAGTAGTAGCAGTGGTATATGTAAGTTATAATGGCGCTATCTCGTTATAAGTGTCACACCCACGGTCTACAACTCCAGTAAAAATTGCAGACCAACCTTCGTTAAAAGCGCCACCAAAAACCCATCACTGCCAAACGTACCGCAGACAATTTGCAGCCGTCCAAACATTATTCACATACAGCATAAAGGGCCTACTGAGTGGCCGCATACGAGGATCAGAATAATAATAATAATAATAATAATAATAATAATAATAATAATAATAATAATAATAATAATAATAATAATAATAATAATAATAATAATAATAATTGTAATGACAGCCGGGACTGACTAATGGCTAAAACAAATATGCCCGTCAATGATCCTGCGAAGTCATTACCGTCATCAGAGAACAATACATCAGTGGTTCTCAATGATGCTTAACTGCCGTATAACCAGCAAAAAAAGGAAGCAAGCCCTAGTACGACCGAAAAAGACGACCAACCCCGAAAAACCAATTAGCAGGTGAGAAACGAATAATAAAACGAGAAAAACAATGGAATAAAAATCAACCGTACGGACAGAAAGTAAACAGCACTTCGTCCGATAAGAGCAAACAATCTACCAACAGAGATAGGCGAAACAAATTGATCAACGGATTTGAGTGTTCATTATTAATAAAACTGTTTTATACAACAAATTCTGATCGCAGCCCAGCATGGGTATTATGTAACGGAGGACCACACAGGGTATCAGAGGAAAATTCATCCAACAGAACGGTAGTTAATAGTTAAAAAGCAACCGTTGGAGCTCCCCAGCCGTTGGACATGAGTGAGAATGCACTGGCCGAACGGTGGAGGCCGTGGAAGACTTCGCTGTATTGACTCAACTGGAGAGCAATCCGACAACACACCAGCTGGTAATGTTCCGGACGGGTCCTGGATACAAACCACGGTGGGTGCCTGAAACACTGCACTTTCACCCAGATGAAAATGATCAAGATTCGAGGACTCCTTGAAGAAAACTCACGATATTTATGGATCACAATCCACTGTATGTAAGCCCCAGTAAGTAGTTACATGACGTCTGTAGCGAGTACCTATCCGTCTTCAGAAGTACGATGCGAAAATCGTCTGTCAAGCGGAACTTTAAATGTATATTGCTGAGGTATCTTCGAGAGCCTATCTACAAAAGAACCATGGAGCACAGCCAGCTTTAGACGTCGTCAATTTTTCACAGTATACCGTTGTTCTGGAAGAACGTCTTCAGCAGATAAAACGTCACACGGCAGAAGATATCAGTCATACCTTGCTTCAAAATGTTGCTTTAAACGGATGGAAAGAGAACCGGGAATCGCCGCTAACGGAGGTGATGCTTTTATTTCAATTTTCAAGACAAGCTAATGGTACAGGATGAGTTAATATTCACAGGAGGTAAAACACTGACCCTAAAAGGCCATTCAACGTTCTATGCTTACTTAAGCGTGAACAATTATTCCGGAAGAGCCCGCGAACTGGTGTTTTGACCTGGTATGTCTAGTCAAATCCGGAACTATATATCTGGTTGTCCAGAACGCCGAATGTACGACGCACGTCAGACAAAGAATACAGTGATGATACATGACTTTGTGGAAAGATTGTGGAAGAAATCGGCCGTGGATTATTTGTGACTTCTTTGATATTGATTTCTGGCCAACAACTACGCAATCGGTAGTAGACGAGTTACGAGGTCGCTTCGCTTGTCACGGAATACGACAGGAGCTGACATTTGAAAATGGAACACAATTTGCTAGTCTAGAACTTTTAGATTTTAGGCAAAAAAAGGAGTTCATGCATTGCTTTACCAGCCACTAGCAGAACGACAGAGGAAGCAGTAAAAAAGGCAAAATGCTAGTTGTCCAAAGCCAAGGACACTAACAAGGAACTTTGCATTATGCTACAGAAAAGAAAAGACGTCATTACAGAATTCTGGAACCAGCCCAGTGCAATGCATGTTCAGTCAACGAACGAGAACACTAGTTCTCGGAATAAGTCAGACAAGTACACCCATCCCATTACACCAGCGACTGAAGAAGCGGATGTTCCGACAGAAATGTTATTATGACTGCAAGTCAACAAAGTTGTAATGATAGCTGAAGCCAGGCAAAGGGTACGTCATTCAATGAGGATAAACAAGCCATCGACCAATGAAGATAGACGAGCAAATAGGTCAATCGAGTTGACCGTTCAAAATAAACAAAGCTCTGTTTTGTATAAGTGATTGTGATCGGATCCCGGCCTTGGTTTTTTTTTCGTGAGGACCATAGAGCGAAATTGGGTGAACCAAATAACTGTTCATCACTACCGGCTCTGATAAATCAAAACTCCAGATGTGGCACCCCAATGTTAACTGATAAACGCTTCCTCATTTCGGCCAAAGTGTTTGGCATCGGCCCACACATACTGATGCAACATCAGCTGTCAGATAGGCCGCTCCATTCAGGCTGTACATGGACTGGTTGAGTAATTCCCAATAAGTTGCCTCAATAGAAAAAAACGGAGTAAAACAGCTCATTCAGCCACCAATCTGCTAAAATGGAACTGTTGAAAGTGGTCGACGATGAAATAATCCAACTAACTTCAAGACAAACATGACGTCAGCGGAGAACAAATATACAATTTGATTCCAGTTATGGGAAACATCACATCAGGGCAGCAGCACCTCCTGGAACGTCTGAAAGTATTAACGACGACTTTAGCGTTGACGCCATTTAGCAGTGACTTGATTCAGTGGCTTGTTCCAGTTGGAAACAGTCTTATCTCTAGTACAATACTGAATAAACAGGCACAGCAGTAAGCTTCAGTGATGCGATTGGAAAACCTTTAGATACTAAAAGCGTGCAACTTGGGAAGAAGAATGAGCGGTGAAGAAGCAGAAATCCACACAATAACTGAACCCAAATGGGTGTCATAGTAATGGATTCCTTTTTTATATTTATAGGAAATATACACCCTTTGTATGAATATGGGATATTCCTCCAAAATTCAAATGGCATATTTCTGAAGTCCGCACGAGAAAACGGACTGAATCAGTAGGAAAATAACAAAGCCCTTTTTAACGCGCAATCCAATCCATTCCAGATACACGGATTAGACGAACAGAGCGGCCCTGAATGCAAAAAACAGAGCTAAATAAACTTTCAAACGGATGTGGAAAACAGGCTATGTAAATTTCTGTGCAGATACTTGACACTTAGTCATTTCATAGTTCAGTGCACAATTTTGGCTGTCAAACAGTTTAAAACGGTAACCTGGAAAGCAGAACTAGAGTGGATGGCGTTTATCTCTTTAACAGTGTCATCTAGTCAGAGGTGAGTGGTAGTGATACTACCGACGTTCGGTTGTCAAAGCAACATCGTCCAAAGGTTGTTGACAATCCTCTGCAGAATTTGTGAACGCAATGCACAGATGATTACACAGTGGTTGCTTTCAACTGCAATTGTCGACAAGTTGGAGATTACCATTGAGGGCCATAGACGGAACAGTGACAAAATCGTATCACAGACAACAAAACAAGACCAATACACCGGAGATTGAATGGAAAGCCAACAACGTTCGGATCAATTCTGTCACGAGTGTGTAAACAAGAGACACGTAGAACTGATTATATAAACCCACCTGTAGTATATCCCGTGCATTGTACATTGTGATCAAACTAGTAGGTGCTGCCGGAATAATTATAATAGGGATGCGAGAAGATCGAACTTTGGAACGTGCCGCCAATCGAGCATCAGTAATGGAGCGTAGACCACGATCTGCAACAGGATATGAGTTAAGGTTATCAATGCTCGTTTTATTTCACAGTTATATAATGCGCTCCAACCATAATGCAAAATAAGTTATATACTGTTGTCATAGGAACGCATCAGTAGGATTATTCAGGTATGAATTAATTAGGGTGCCACAAAGCTATAAATGGGTTATATATATATATATATATATATATATATATATATATATATATATATATATATATATATTTCCAGCTAAAGTCAAAAGCTGGACTTACAGGCATCTGGAGTGGCACTTGGAGTCATCGGTACGCCAGCGCCAAATCCCCGAGGATCTCGGGACGCCGTGGTCTCTTGGTGAGGGAGAGGTGTCTCACCACCGATGTTTGCTTTGCCTGAGCGACCAAGTGTGGGGCCACCGGGAGTAGCAGGGGTGTCACCGGAAGGTCCCACGTTCGGTCCACTACCAGTCACCATTGAAGCCAACGCCTTGCCGTGATAGGTCGCCATGGTATCAATACGAAAACCGGCTGTTTCTTCGCGTCCACTAGCAAAACGTTCCTGGTCGTATCGCGAATAGTGCATTTGAGGATGGTGTTGTGGGAGTGCGGAACTAGTCACGGACATGCCCGGCTGTCCCGTACTGATGGCCATAGCAGAGCCAGTGTTTGTGTAATTGGTAGCACCTGGCGCTGGCTTCGGGTATGATGCACCGACGGTAAGAGGTTGAGGAAAGCCGGATACCATTGGCACTCCACCACCATGGTAGCCTAATTTACTGTTTGTGCGTAGATCAGGACCGTTTGAATCTTCTTTTAACTGCACAAGAGAGTATGGATGGCCTGAGATCGTTCGACATCAGATAGGATAAAGTATAAAGAGATATAACAAGGTTCCGAGAGCCCAATGTATCAAATGGGATTCCGTGTTGAATCATTCAACAAAATACCTCTTTGAGTGGGGCTAAAAATCAACTATAGATATGAATGTAATACATAACGCAAAAAGAAGTTCACGACGAGGTGAATGTAAACCGATATGAAACCAGTTGTGGGACTGTCACTGACCCCGCAAATTAGCAAAAGGACATAATAACCAATTCATTCACCGGACACATTTGACGCCTTAAGCAGCTTCCGTCCTTTCCTCACTTCATTGAACGCTGTCAGGACCCGGAAAATTGCTCGAAAGTTGAAATAATAAACATCCAAACTTTCAGTTTATATATATATATATATATATATATATATATATATATATATATGCACACGAAGCAATAGAAGTTAAAAATGAAGTCAGCAATTCTGAGTGCAAGTTTGTCACTGATTATAACAGTCTGCAATGTCAGAGGGCGTGCTTTCCAACCTTGTTCGGTAAGGTGGTCAAGCCTTCCACGATCCGTGGAAATGCCACTGTCTGACCAGTTCACCATTCCCGGTCCCAACAAACAACGCACACCGCGGCAGATGTTTGCCGGCGTACGAAATACGTGATTCGACTAGGGCAGAGTATGCGCTTTTATAATCTAAGTTACATACCGCGAAATTAAATGTTCCCCGGACACGTGCAACATCTTTCACACAATCAGTCCGTTTAAAACAACCAGTTTTTCTTTGATCTTTTGCTCGTCAGCAAAATCACACGCTAACGAGATGACAGTACGGTAGGTATGTGAATCAATCAACAATTTTGAGCATCTTGTCCGCAAAAACAAAGATAGGGTCAGTTCGACAAAGGTTTGTGCAAAATACACAGCACACCGACCAGACATCATTTAACCAATACAGCATGGTCAGCATGCAGCCTGCAGAAGTAAAGATATCCATATACATAATAACGACCATCGTATTACTTGAAAGAAACTCCACTCTGAGATCCTCAAAAGTTCCCGGTGCCGCTGCTAGAGTATTATATACGTCGTAGTGGGAGAGGGAATGGGAGATAGGAAAACTATCGAAAACTACCTGAACGAAGATTACTCGGGATAAATGCTAATAAATGTGCACATTGAAATCAGAGAGAGCATAAAACGGTTCTAATAAACTGCTATATTTCACTGGGATTCCTCACTGATGGAGGTGGACCTAGAGAGAAAGACGAACAACCGACGCAAATTCAGCCACAAGATCCAAAAATACTACTACTGTTGGATGAGAAATCCAGTGTTCATGCTCCAGTCTATACCGTAAAGTGAAAAAATGGTCGATACATTGCCAAAAGCATGGTTCTGTTTTAGAAACTGTCAATTATGAGACTCGTGAGAGTTTTGGATGCAACAGAGAAAAAGTTGACACCTCTGTGATTGTGAACGTTCTGGAATGTCAAAACGACTGCAAAATGCCAATTACAAGACGCCTTTTAAATCTTCCTTCCGAGAAGAAGATGGGTTCAGTTCAGACAACCTATTACTTTCTACCTAATCATAAACAGTCATGAAGCCGACAAAACAATACAGTTGCCAGTACAGTTGTCATTCATCGCAACAATGAATAGTCCAGGAGAAACGCTATCAAAAAAATGGAAATAAAAACTGGGTAAAATAGGAATTAGTAAAACCACAACTGTGGTAGACGCAGGTAATCCATAGGTTGCGACACGCTGCCATGTCGGACAACGCATCCAACCAGTGACTTGTGTGACCATGAAGTATCCAAAGTGACCTGCAACATCTATCGACTTTATCTAAGGAAACCGTCAGGGTCTTCACAGATCATTTTCACGTCGTTGTCAACCGTTAATGGTCTCAGTAAATAACTAGAGCAGTCAACGCTCAGCTAGCGTATGAAGAACATGGCTCAACTATTACCAGTTTCGTTTTACTGTGGATAGAGCAAACGATGCGAAGAATGTATAACCCAATTATCGCCTACGGTTAAATGACCACACATCGTCACTTTACCGATGAGGCCATTGCGAGGGACTAATGCAAAATAATCGGAGCGACTGTGGCTGACTACAGTGAGCCCATTCGCAACTTCACGTACAGCAATCAGAAACAGGGGATTGGAATGCGCCTATGACACTGGCCATATCTAGTCTAGAAACTTCAGACTGTCACAACGAGACTGGACCTTGACGTGGTGTGACGGCTTGCGCATCTCGATGACCTATTGGGCTAAACTGGACGGTGTGGTCACCACACCGATAGTCACTCATACCAGGCAGGCCAATGGGTAGAGGTCTGACAAACCAGTCTCCTGGTCCTCCAGGTTGGGGGTTGGAAGAAGGTTGGCATCTTTTTCCGAAAAATGTACCAGTTCTGGTACACTGTCACCCACCCGCTGCCTTGCGGTACAGGCTTTTGAGCCAAAGGCTTTGGTTGAGAACCCTAATCGTTCTCCTGTCTAGGTCTGGGCGTCCTGGCAGTATCTCAGCCCACACACAACCATGAATATTCACAACAGTAATTCCATACTGCATCGGCCGTCTCGCAGTATAAACCGGGTCGCCCTATCTGCTGCATACAGCAGGGTGGATAGGCGAAAACATGCTACTGCTGACCCCTCCCCACTGTCCTATCAAATTTAGCTCTCAGGCCCCTCCCGACCTCCATTTCTGATAATTACTCTACAGGTCCCACAACAGATATAGCTAATCATAGTAACATTGTGTCGGTAAGTTCCATCTCTCACCTTTCAGCCTCAGGCCTCCCTCGTCCCTTGCTTAGACCTAGAATGCGAATTAATATAGGTGCTTTCAACGTTCGCACTCTAAAACAGATAGGTCAACAGGCCGCTCTCGCACGAACGTTAGACTCGTTGAATGTCGATGTCTGCTGCATTTCGGAGACTAGAATCCAGGACAGTAGTCAACGTATGGAACTAACAGCACCCGCACTTGTCTACCCGATACTGGTTATACACTTCGGGTGACTCCACAGCCGCCGTTACAGGTCAGGCTGGAGTAGGTATAGTCCTCAGCACGACGGCCGCAGCCGCATTGGTAGATTGGATTCCTGTTAACAGTAGACTTTGTGCCGTCCGCTTGGCAGGTTCTGTTAAGGCCAGCTCTAGACGCAAACTCTTCAGAAATCTCTTCACGCTCCAACTGACTATAGTGATGTCGTCGTTCTGATCGGAGATATGAATGCCCAGGTCGGCCGCCTTGGTGAAGCCGAATCTCGTTTAGGTGGTAGGTTTGGGATAGCATCACATCGCTCGGATAATGGCGGCGATTGTTGCAGCTGTGCGCTGAGCATAAGCTACTTTTAGTCAGCACTAGCTTTAGACATCATGCGTTGCCGCCACAGACTTGTGATGTAGCACCCTGGTCGGTAGATTTGGAACCACCCACTGAGACTGAGGTTCGCAATTGCCTTTCGGCTCTCAATCGTAATAGGGCTGCTGGCCCAGATGATCTCGTGCCGGCACTTTTCAAAGAAGGTGGAGAGGCGTTAGTAGAGGCATTGACTCAGTTGTTTCAACTTGTGTGGACGACGGAGACCATCCCTCCGTGCTGGGGTCACTCGATAATAGTTCCCATATTTAAGAAAGGAGCCCGGGGCTCTTGCGAAAACCATAGAGGGATTAGTTTGACCCCAGTCATTTCAAGGGTTCTGGCATCCATTATACTTCGTCGACTCACTGCAGTTCGGGAGGTAAACATTAGGGAAGAACAGGCAGGGTTTCGCCCTGGGCGGGGTTGTAGATCACATTTTTACCCTTCGTCAAATTCTGGAGCAGCGTCATGTGTACCGCCGGCCAACAATCGCCGTATTTCTCGACTATAAAGGTGCGTTTGATTCGGTGGACCGATCTACACTTTTAGAGTCGCTTAAACGCAGGGGTGTACCGACCAAGTATGTGAACATACTGTCGGCGCTTTATTCCCATACTTCAGCTCAGGTTAGGGTTTACGGTGAACTGTCTGACAGTTTCAGCACCAGGAGCGGCGTACGTCAAGGCTGTCCCCTTTCACCATTTGTTCAATTTCGTCATAGACGAAATAATGGAGGACTGTCTGCGGCACTCACAAGATGCCGGCGTGGACCTCCTACCTGGTGAAAGACTGACTGATCTTGATTATGCTGACGACAAGGTGTTGCTGTTTGACAATTTCCAAGCAACACAAACAATGCAAACGCTATTTCGCGTTCTGCTAAATGCTTCGGAATGCGCTTTGCAGCCTCAAAATGCAAAGTGCTTCTGCAAGATTGCTGTGATTACGTAGATTTAATGTTAGATAATGAAGTCATGGAGGTTGTTGACCGGTTTGTATACCTGGGAAGCTGCATCAGCGGCGGCGGAGGTGTAGGGAATGAAATAGAAGCGCGTATCTCTAAGGCTAGGGCGGTGTTCGCTAATCTGAGACACCTATGGCGACAGAGAGGTATTCTCTGAAGCTTAAGGGTCGCGTATATCAGACAACAGTGAGGGCTGTATTACTTTACGGCAGCGAAACCTGGCCGCTCAGAGTAGATGTGAACCGTCTTCAGGTATTTGACCACCGATGTCTGCGTTCAATCGCTCGTATCGGGTGGCACCAGCGAGTAAGCAACGAGGAGGTTAGGAAGCGGGTGTTTGTTCTTTTGTTCAGTCATTACATTACACAGACTTAGATGGTTAGGTCATGTACTAAGGATGCCAGCTAGTCGTTTGCCACACCGAGCACTCTTTGCCGACGCTGCGGCCGACTGGCGCAAGGTGCGAGGTGGACAGATGATGACCTGGCGTAGACAAATGAAATCGTTCACTTAGAGAGCTGTCTCACTATCTAAGAACTTATATGCTGCTAGTGAGCGTAACAGCTTCGTTTGACGGACACCCACCGATGTAACTTGAAAACCTCTAGCAAATTCCACTACAACTTTGACGTTCAGATTTTATTCGGTTCCTTTCAAAAGACACCAGGCTTTAAGTTCGCTCTTGTTGGAGCTCACCAGCAGTACATATTTCAAGCACGACTAAGTTTCGAACGCCGATCTACGCTCTCATGAAGCAACAGTGTTGGCCCCTGCACCACTGATCTTACATCAGGTGAGACTGAATTACCAAATCTAAACGTTCAGCCATAATCGCTTGTGAGAAATATTCAGGATCACTTCCAAGAGGTACACTAAGTGTCCCATGAGTTTGAATCGATTACTTAGAAGCAGGACTGGTCATTCGAATGGAAATTGTATACTGATGAGTAATGTCTTGCGTCCTGATAAGTTTGAAGTGGGTGAGAAATCAGAGAAACAAGTAATTGGATAATCGGTAGCATGCAGCAACACAACGACGCACCGTTCAAAGCCCATAGGCGATGGATCACGGACACTAAGAGATACCGAACCAGCCATTAGTGAAGAAAAACAGAACCGGCAAGAGTTGAAGGGCGAAACTTTGTAGCAAAAAGCACTAGCAAACAGGCAGAATGAGAGGGATGAATGGAAACCCTAAATGGAAACCTCACTGTGCTGTGGGCCGAAAGTTCGGTGTACAAAAGCGGGTTCACAATTGGTGACTTACGCGCGAAGTGGATAATAAGCTAGTTGCTTTTCTGAACGATGTTTCGCTATACTAACGCCATGATCCAAACACAATGCAAGGAAACTTTCAGGCCCAACAGTGGACTACCAGAACTCGAAAGGATTGCAGCATTAAATAGATTAAAAGAATATGAAAATCTGAAAACGATGCTTGGAACACTGATCACCAGGCAGGCGAAGGCGGCGACTACTTACGGAGAGGTGGGCAACATTGACGCAACAGCACACCAAAGTACGAGACTGTCAGCATGTGATGGACCGGTTTCGTGGTGCTCAGTATTGCAACACTCAAGATTCCTTGGTTCATTATCGGCACCTCATATGGCAAGTGACATTCGGTCTGTCTACAGCGGACAAAGTTAGACGCAGAATGAATGCAATTTACCCGTAGCTCGTAACCAGAATTGCAGACGGCGTGGATGACAGGATCATGTGGATACAGGTTGGCTAGCCAAAACCGCATACCCACTAATACGGACGGAAACCGGAAGATTGGAAGCCCACAACAAGAAAACTGAACAATTAACAGGAACAGTTGAAGGCTTGAAAATGAACTCAGAAACAAGTCAATCGAGGATAACAGGAACACGCGGACGGATACAAAGCAACCGCCACTTTGTGTGCAATGGGGTGCTCCATGCTACCATCCCAGAAAAACGTTTTTCTTCTTGCTTTCCATTAGTAGCAAGTAGTCATGGAGATGTTCCGCTGACAAGGTAAAGATCGAATGACGAAAAATCAGTGATAAACAGAGGGGCTGGTACGCCAACTACAAGCAGAGTAGAAGAACTGACAGTAAAGTCAAGTACATGGAACACGGTCGCAGTGAAGGGGGAAGTTTCATAAGCATGCCCAACTCAATCAAATGTAACAATATTACCACAATTCCCCTTTTTGGTCTATCCACATTCGACCAGACAGTCCTATTATGCAAAAAATGTTCCCAGAAGTCCCAACTGCAAAATGTCGCACCCTGAAACGTACCTGCTTTCCGACGGACGTCCATGTTAAAAATCTTACTCCAAATAGCCTCAATATAATCCACTCATGTTTTTGTCAAAGATTTATCCAAACGTTATACCGCAGCACTTGCAAATACGAAACTGTCGAGGTATGTGGATGCTTCGAGATCTAACTGGCTCTAAACGTTCAAAAAACAATGGAGGGGCGGTTTTCTCATCAATAAGATGCGCAATTGTACGTGTTGGGTTGGTTGTACTGCACATGTCAGATTACAGAGAACAAAGCGAACATAAACTGGGATGATTAACAATGACTTGGAGGATGTTCTCCTGTACGGTAGAAAAAAACAGATGCGTCGACAGTACAAAGAACATCAATAAGGAGCATACTTCAGTAGCTTGGAGATATGTACAGCAAGCCTCTTTCTGAAGATCACTTAGTTGACAATGCATTTCATAAAGTTGGTGCTGATGGTAAATAAACGTAATTTCTCTGCATACTCCACTGCTTCCGATAGAGTAACACGTTAATTCGTAAAACCACCTTTATCCGCCCCATACTCCACGACGATCCTCTGGCGTGGAGTACGGGGTGGATAAAGGTGGTCTTACAAATTAACGTGTTACTCTGCCGAAAGCAGTGGAGCACGCACAGAAAGTGCGTTTATCAGAAGGAAATCGTCAATCACTAGAAAATAAAATGAAGTCAAAATACCGAGTAGCCACAGGTTGAGGGTAAGTTGGTAGGATGGGGATCAGGTATTGTTCACAACCGACCATCGATCTGTGATCTGAAATGCAACAAACTGATAGAAATATTTGTTCGAGTAACCCTGACTAGACAATAGCATCGATGGCGTAGGGGACAATCCTGGCTGTCTGTATAATGAACAGGATGGCTGTCTCGAGTAAATATGAATCCAGATTTCAGGAGGTAAAATCGTGTTGATAAACGTCGTAGCCCCTTTTGGAGCCAGAATTAGGTTTCACGGCCGCCTCTTGTGGATACTCTTGAAGAGTCTAGGTTCTTGTAGGAACACCAACAGACCGGATGAAAGTGATTCCCTCTTGAAGGACTTCCCGGGGGAGGTCATTTTACTCGTGTAGTACATGCGACCATGCGAAGTTCGCATGTAAGCAATGGCACACTGAACAGGATTGTAAGGCCTACCCATTTCACAGGCGTTCGCGCGTGAAGGTCCACCTCTTGGCCTGGCCGACAGAAATAGGGAGGATGACTAGTTTAATTACACAGTCAGAAGCGACAATGGGTGAGCCAGAATGTGCAGTGGATCACCCAGGACAAACAGTCAGAAGCATGCCGTTGAATCATGTTTGGCAGGTCATGTGCTATGTCAACGCCAAGTCTCACTAGCATCGTAGTGATTATGACGCCATAGCTCATGCGCACTGGGGATTGGGTCAACCATAAACTTGGCAAGATCCCTTGTTTATCTTCCGTCCGATCAGTACCAGATCTAAGACGGTGAAGCACAAAAGTCCGTGAAACTCAGTCGGATAAAGCTCTGGATCTGTAACGGATATCACGGCGCTGGACTACACATAAGTTAGAAGGTAAATGACTGATTATGTGTAGCTGGTGCGTAGTTAGTTCGTAATTAGACCCTCGATTGAAGATAAAGTGGAATTGATCATCATTTGATGGATTTCAGCTAGATTGAACGGAGGCGGAGTACATATCAAGGAACGATCAACAACTGCACTTTACACCAATAAACGGTGTGAAAATCAACAGAACAATAAAGCGTATAAATTGAAACAGGCAGAGAAGTATTCATCTAACAAAAGCAAGAGATGATTGTATGCAACGCATCTTCACAAACGGGTGTCAGCTACCTACTGATGCAATCAAAAGCGCTATCCTATCCCAATAAACTTACACGAGCTGCTGTTTGTTTACTAACCAGCAAAGATGACTCGGGTCTCGTGGCACGCACACAGATGCAGGCCTATACGTGTAGCTGAAACTTAATTGCGAACTACAGTTAGCTGAGTTGCGAACCAATGAAAGAAACCACAGTATCTCCATGTGAGTATAAGAAACAACCGGCAAGTTAGTATAAAAAATTGGCTATGAAAACGAAATTGCCACATTTAGTATAACGTCACGAGCCACGCCCGAACATATTACACTGACTAGCTTGGACCGTCTCCACTTTTTTGCGTCTGTGATCCACTGGTACAGAACTAGCGAAGTTCGAGTACTGACCGGGCCATATCCATTTCCCGCAGACAGCATTGATCAAACATCAGCCTTCACTCGAAAATAGACTGATTATATAAGTGCATACTGATAAAAACGTTATCCCAGCTATCACTCGCAATGAAGTTCTTTATGTACACACGCACACACTTTAAAAGAAAAAATAATTCTTGAGGGAAATAAATATACGCAAAAGG
The DNA here is from genome assembly GCA_014220965.1 of Paragonimus kellicotti. NCBI lineage: Eukaryota > Metazoa > Platyhelminthes > Trematoda > Plagiorchiida > Troglotrematidae > Paragonimus > Paragonimus kellicotti. Next base: position 26,155 of record LOND01004457.1, read on the forward strand.
AGCCAGATTGCGACATAAGAGGTATATTAGACCTTAGGTTCACAGTTTCATCACTGTCAAATGTTTTGCCAGATCTCAAGTTGTCTGGTACTGTGAAGATGCTGTACTTGCTTTCCGATCAGAATTAATAAAACAGTTTGATGGAAATCGCAGGTCAGATTGTGAGTACTTACGCAAATCAAAGGGAGGAGATTGCCCCAATTCTTATAAGCATGGTTTCACAAGCATAATTTTGCGGAGGTTTTGATGATTCAAGACATTCCGTGTTGTCTCTCATCATAAGTCAAATGACCTGACTACTGAGCCATTTATCGCATGGAAAGTATTTCTGTCTTGCTGAGATTGACAGAGGTGGCTTTGCCAAACTACCAGTGTGATTACCAACGTTTGTTCTGTTGTCTGAACGTATCAACCAACGTTAACACATACAATCAAAGGCGGTGCTGATATTGGATCTGTAGCATGAAGTTTAAAAATCTTATTGTCAGAGGAGATAACTAATCCAGGGTTGCCATGGGTTTTCATAAAACGTAAGATATAAATACGTACAGGTTGACAGCATCAGTCACTCGCTGGGAAATAAGACTTTCCCAGTTGTTGCCGGGGAAGACAGGGACCGAGTCATGCAACAGATGTTGAAGTTTTTGTTGATTTTTTTTGAATTCACAACAACCTTTAATTTTATGTGTAGATCTGCGCACAAATTTCTGTGGAATGGAAACGCCCAAATGCCGTGGTTTAATCCTGATCTACAATCCTGTTCCATCGTCGCCAACGTCACCTGCAAGTAGCACATCATGTTGAGAACACATCAGTTGACTTGACTCCTTTGTTCGCTATAACGGCGACCACTGACTGACCCATTCACACTCGTCGCATTTACTCACCAGTGGCTATATTACTACTTTGGTTTGCCGGTCATGCCATACAGGTAGCAAAAACATATTTCAACCAGTTGGTTAGTGTGACGCAGGCAGATCAATCCATAAGCCAAACGCCAATGCTAGTCAGTTGAGACACGGAGTTAACAGCAGATCAGAGACATGCCAGAACAGCACTTAAACTATTATTATTGTACAACAGCACAAGTAACCGGGTAAGTACAATAAAGACATTTTTTCTCATCGTCATTTTCGACGTTTATTCCCGTTAGAACGAATTCCAAAACTTTGTCGTTTATCCCTTCGTCCAAGTGAACTCATTACTCTAGGTCTGGTGTCACTCCAATGATGCAGAATACACACCAGCAGTTCACAACAAGCAGGAAGACAATTCTTGATTAACAAAGTAAAACCCGAATAAAATAACTGTTTCAAAGTGCTGCATATCCTAGTTTCATGTTTTACGCAGAACTCCGCTAAATCAGCATACACTGACTTTGCAATTCATAAAACAACTTTTAGTTTGAAGTAATTCCAAAATTGCAGATGTAATAGATCTGTATATTTTTTTGGCTTATTTTGGTTCTCGAGGCATGATAAATACGGTAATCGTATATTAACTGCATCGCACGATTTGTTAAATAATAATACCACTTACAAATTGTAATTAGAGTATAGCTTGTTTGAGATCAGTATATCTCGCAGTCCCTCATGTCCCACTAGTTCGATTGCGCCGCGGATGAGAAACAGGACAGACTTCAGCATATCGGATAGACAGAACGATTAAATCAAAACAGACAGTGTCAAACTACGCCACGCAATCGTAATGTAAAAGAAACGACAATCGGTGCCGAACTGTTGCGTCCACTGAATGCAAACGTAGAGCCAAGGAAGAATGAACGGTTTGCCAGTTGTGATTGTTATGAAACTGTATCAAAACACAGCGGAAGAACGATAACCCCATAATTACAGTCACGGTCAGACCTCTAACGCAAGGTTCAATTCAAGAAATGTACCGCTGAATTCGCTGACCCACAATTTAAGAAGCATAGAACAAACACCCCCATAGACCTGCAACCAGATGCGAAAAGTAAACCAACATATACGAGAATATCATGCAGGTTTATTACAAGAGTGGTTCAAAGGATGGGAAGCTTATCTCCATCACCCACACTATTCAGTCAGAAAAGCAGATGGAACCCACCGATTTTGTATCGATCTCACCGGCTTTAATCGGGTGATAATCAAAGATGGATTCACGATGTCATAAACAGAAGAGATTATGCACACCTACCAACAGACAAGACACCATCGCGCATGGGCATACGTTGCAGCTGTTGAAAACTACCACTGGCAGAGAAAGACCAAACAAAACCATCCTCTGTGAGCACAATCAAAAATACGAAACCCTTAGAATAGCGTTCCCCGACCTATACTGCTACCTTGACGAGGTGGTCGGGCTTGTGTGCTGTTTCGATCCGGCGGGCTATGCTGACTAGGACTCCGGTCCTTCCAGGTTCAACCCTGTCAGACAGGCCAAAGGGGAGCAGCCAGACGAAAAGCAGTTACACTCATAGGATTGTATGTCGCACTACTGACCGCGTAGGAGTGCTTAGGTAGTGAGGCACGATCCTATGGGCATACAGCAGAACTATTTTTATAGTTGCGGCACTGCTGTCTTCCGTATCAGGAAGAAGGGGGTTAGAAAAGGTACCTCAAACAAAGAGCACTCCGATCGCCCAACGGTTGACCGTGACCGCCGGCGTATTATCCAATACGGTCGAAAAACATCCATATCACCCAAAAGCCCGATGTAGCTTTGAGTACATCCACTGCGCGCAGCAGTGCTCAGAATCAGACATCAATGTCTTATTCACTGCGCCCTCGGGCTAGGCAAGCCCTCACTGCCAAGTGAGTCAGACTTTTGAGTCATTGGCTCCGGGTGGGGTCCCCAAGAAAACCCTGTATCCTGTTGTCTCGCAGGTCAGACTTTTGAGTCAGAGACTCGGGGTGGGGTCCCTCAAGTCAACCCCTTCCGCGGCATAAACGACCGGGAAGTATCAGAAGTTATCGCTCTCCCGACAGTGACATTATTAACCCAATACGACTTTCTCCTACTGTTTTACCCCATTTCTTCCGCCTTCCATGTGCCTTCGGGCGATAATTGTTTTCTAAGGCCAAGACAACCGGTAAACATTGGCGCCTTCAATGTCCGCACACAAGTCGGTCAGCAAGCTGCTCTGGCTAGTACTCTCTCAAGTCTGGAGCTTGATGTGTGCTGCGTGTCGGAGACGCGAGTCTACGATTCTAGCACCGTTATCCATTTGAGCTCACCTCTAGATAACTGTCGATTCAAGCGCTTCTCTCTCAGGGTTTCTGGTGACGCCGAAGCTGAATCTCGCGGTCAAGCTGGAGTGGGAATCGCACTGAGTTCCAGAGCAGAGCAATGTTTGCTCGATTGGATCCCAGTGAACAGTCGCTTGTGCGCTGTCAGACTCAATACATCGGTAAAAGTCTGTCGAAATCAGAAAGACGTTGTGTATTCATTATATCGGCGTACGCTCCAACAGACAGCTGTTCGGATGATACCAAGGAAGCGTTCTATGACGCCCTCGTTGACCTCCTGAAACAAACCAAACACTCAGACATCATCATACTAGCGGGCGATTTGAATGCCCAGCTTGGTCGGCTTTCCCCGGACGAGAAGCGGCTGGGAGGTTTTGGTGTCCGGGCACAACGCACTGACAATGGCGACAGACTGCTGCAGCTGTGTGCCTCCTATGGTCTCTATATTTCGAGCACGGCATTCCAACACAGGAAGAAGCATTGTGTTACATGCAGACCTCCGTGTGCTTTTCAGCCG
>LOND01004458.1:5675-37283 GCA_014220965.1 Paragonimus kellicotti
GGATATGTTTTAACTAGATACAAGTATTCCAACAGACAAACCACTGTTGATCAGCTGAACATACACGGACCCGCTCACTCGTCTGCTTACATCTTATTCCGTCTGGCTTGCACGCAATAGACAGTATTTGAGTAGAACCATAATGGTGCTTTGGAAGCCACTTGTGGTGCGTTTCATACACATGCGGACTTTGACTTCGCTCACTACGACAGGCTAATTCGAAAAAGGTATTATATACCGTAGAGTAAACTGAATTGAGTGGATGACGAAGATATAGCTAGCATTCCCTGCAGGCCGTAGTTGTGATTCACCAAATGATTCATGCTGCAGTAGTAACAGTTGTAATCTGCTCTCTCGGTTCTTCGGTTGCGTTGGAATTACGATCAATGAAGCTTCTGCTGGTAGACAATGTTGATGGTTACACAGCCCAGTTTAAAAACAGTCTGTAGTGTGAAAATAAGTTAAGGTAGACTGAGGATGAGAATTGCAGTAGAAACCGAATTATATATTAATCTACCGAATTGCTGAACATGAGTGGAAGATTTCTGAATGTACATTGAACGTTTGTTAGTGCTTACTCCAGGTGGCGAACAGTGTGCCCAAATGGGAACGACTTGAACATCACTGCAAATAATTCACATACGCACATAGTCTGTCTTTCACTTTGGACAATTCATTCTTCACCATACTGGGTGTTGTAAGATCTACGTTGATAATGTTTTTGTCCTGTAGTCGTCTAGGAGTGACTGAGTACCAGCTTGCGTTCAGTGTATGATGACGGTTGTGGTTGTGATGGGAAATTTGCAAACACGCTCCGTAAGTGCACGGTTAATTACACACCTTCTGATCTTCTAAATCCACATTGCTGTTCGTGGGGAATGAACGTCCATGAGGTATTCACGAACGACGAACTTTCTCGCAGCTGTTGCAAATGGTATTTCAGTGCCTGTATTTTTTTCCACCACTGTCAGACACCCTGAGATGAGAGCTTCACTCCACCATTCTGGAACCCACTCACTCTGAGACATTCAATTTCCTTTTATTTTAGCCTGTTCGGGCCTTCTCCAAGTTATGCTGATTTATCAGGAAATGACCTTTTGCTACCTTGGCGTGGTGGTCAGGCTTGTGTGTTGTTTTGATCCGGTGGGCTGTGCTGACTTCGACTTTGGTCGATGTAGGTTCAACCATGTCAGATTGGCCACAGGGGAGCAACCAGACAAAAGCAGATGCGTACGTTGTGTATGGTGCCGCTGTGCTGTGCTTTGGAACGGTTTGATGTTGTTTTTGTTTCTTTTTTGCCTGATCTGATTCGGTGTGTGTGTGGTCGGTTTGTCTTTGCAGTACTATCTTTGTGTGAATGTGCCGAATTTCTTGGGTTGTGACTGTCGAGCCTGTTTCCGGTGATTGATGCGTATTTGTGCGTGTGCGTCACCTGCTGCCTTGCGGTACAGGCTTTTGAGCCAAAGGCTTTGGTTGAGGGCCCTAATCGCTCTCCTGCCTAGGTCTGGGCGACCTGGCAGTATTCTAAGCCCACAAAAACTATGACTTTACAAACCAAACGAAATACCATACTGCATCGGCCGTCACGCAGGATAAACCGGGTCGCCCTATCTGCTGCACATGGCAGGGTGGATAGGCGAAAATATGCTACTGCCAAACACTCACCCTCATACTGTTCCCCCAACCAGAATCCTCGAGCAGATAATGCTCACTCAAGTTTCAGTAACCCGAAGACCAACCTGAAACAGGCACGGGGACGCAAGACGCTCTGTGTTGGAGCATGGAATGTGCGCACGCTGCTGGATCGATGCGGCGCGACAGGGCGGCCAGAGCGGCGCACTGCACTGATCGCGATGGAGCTTGCGTCGCTATGGAATCGACATAGCAGCCTTGAGCGAGACAAGGCTTGCGGACCAAGGTAAGTTGCGGGAAGCAGGTGCTGGGTACACCTTCTACTGGATAGGTTACCCGGCAGACGGTGCTCGGGAGCATGGTGTCTGTTTCGCAGTCGCTGATCACATCAATGCTTTGATGATAGGCGAACCGCACGGCATCAGCCCTCGAATGTTGTCTATGCGCCTGCGACTCGGTCGAGGTAAGTGTGGTACATTTCTCAGTGTTATGGTCCAACTATGTGTCACACTGATGATACAAAGGACCAGTTCTATGATCAGCTGTCCGTCACAATCCGGTCGACACCAGTGAGTGACCGACTGTTTGTTCTGGGTGACTTGAACGCTCGAGTCGGGCGCGACTCAGTAGCTTGGCCGGGAGTCCTCGGACCCTACGGCGTTGGTTCAGTCAATGAGAACGGTGATCGTCTGCTCCACCTGTGTGCTACTCACGAGCTGGCTATCACGAACACCCGATTCCAGCTGGATGCGAGCGACATCACGACGTGGACCCATCCACGAAGTGGTCATCACCATTTGCTTGACTACGTGATTGTGCGGCAGCGCGACATTAGTGAAGTGCGTATCACGCGAGTGATGCGCGGTGCTGAATGTAGCACAGATCATAGATTGGTCAGGACTAAATTATTTATCCATGTACGCAAGTCTGTTTATTGTAGGTCTTCCGGACAACGGCAGAAGCTGGATGTCAAACGATTGGAGAACTGTGAGGTAAAGACTGTTTACCAGCATGCAGTTGCCGCTCGTCTGCACGACGCGCCTTTATCCACTACCCCTGAGGGTATGTGGCAATTTATCAAGGAACGGATCACGACGGCAGCCACCGAGACGATCGGTCTCAAATGCCAGAAACGTCCGGACTGGTTCGACGACAACAACGTGGTTATCGCTGAATTGGTACGAGAGAAGAATGCCGCATTTGCTGCCTCCACAGTGGACCCGGCCAATGAAGCGAAGAAGGCCACGTTCCGGAGTATCCGCCGTCAACTGGCCGAGCGTGTCCGCGGAATCAAGGACAACTGGTGGATGAAGCAGGGTGAGCGAATGCAGGGCTTCGCAGATCGTCGACAACATAAGGAGTTCTACGATTCGCTCAAAGCGATCTTCGGTCCGTCGATCCAGTCCACTAAAGCACTGGTAGACATGGACACCGGCTGTTCGTGCACCCAGCCAGAGGACATCATGAAGGTCTGGCGCAAACACTTTGGTAGCCTACTGAACCGTCCTGCTACCATCGATTGGGTGACCGTGAACAGCCTGTCGCAACAGGCCATCAAGCCTTCACTTGCTCTCGCCCCGGATTTACTAGAATTGCAGAGAGCGATTGGTCAACTGCGCAACGGAAAGGCTGCGGGCGAAGATGGACTGCCGGCTGAGGTCCTTAAGAATGGTGGACCGGCGCTGGAACGTGCACTGCTCCAGCTGGTTCACTCCATCTGGGAGCACGAAGTGATGCCGCAAGAATTTAAGGATGCCTTGATCGTACCCTTGTTCAAAGGTAAGGGTAGCAAGCAATGCCCTGACAGCTATCGGGGCATAAGTCTGCTGAGCTGCGCAGGCAAGGTGCTCGCCAGAATTCTCCTAAACAGGCTGAATACGGAAGTTCTGGAGACCAATGTCACACACCTACTGGTCTTATTCCTTCGGGTTTACACCGGATACGTGGTGTGTGAGTGGAACCACAAGTGGTGCAGCGCAAGCCACTTGGGGTGATGGTTTGAAGCGCAGGCGTCCTCTGGCTTCGGTCACTGTGACAGGCTAATCCGTTTCGGATGCCGCCAACCATGTGTGTGTGTGTGTAACTGCGCTGTTAATAATCAAGTTTAATAGTTTAATTTATTCATGCAGATCCTTGCTTGTTTTCGCATAAATGTAGGACAAATCATTGCACTCCGTTGCTGGATGACATGCACTTTGGAATGAAAACCGTGCTTTAGGCGATGAGCCTTACTTGTGCAAACTTGTAAGTTTAGTTGTGAAAAATCGATGTGCGGCCCACGTATACGGAACAATTAACTCGGTAAAGTGAAATACATACACGATAATGTTGATGTTACTTTTGTTGAAGAAGTTAAAGTGAACATTCAGGTCGTTTTGTTTGATTCAACACTCAACATAGAGTTTAGTTCGTTGGGGAACACCGGTTCCAGTTGTCGTATGAGTCAGCTAAAGTCACTTTGAACGAATCGATAACCCAAACCACTCAACATGAATCCGATTGAATCCGAGTAATCTCGAACGCATCAAAAACTGATGTTCAGTATGCAGGTGGAACGATGGTTACATTGTAAATGAAGATACAGTGAATAACGAATCACAGTCATTGCGAAAATAACATGTGCGTGCTTACAATCCATACTGTCCACTTCCTAGACCCAGTAGACAACAGGTGAGCTCAAAATTATGCACCACCGGTAGTCGAAAGTTCTTCGGGATGTTCAGTGTAACACAAGCATTCTACGCATACACTCCCTGGTACAATCAGTGAAAGAAAGTGAGTTAGGTTATTCGAGAAAATCAACCACAGAAACCTAGAAAAGTTGAACCTTATCAAAAGGAGGCGATGGATGTTGCCATGGCAGAATAGAAGGCTACGGATGCGAGAAGAATTAAGCATCAATAATGCTGCGTATATAGACATTTGACGCTTAAACCGATGCCGAAAGGAAACAATCGACATAATCCAAGCCAGAAGCCAGATTTGTCGCAATGGTAATAACAGCTTGAATGTGAGCAACTTAAATATTTGTCTCATGAATGCAGTTGTACATAATATCATCCTTGATGCAACACAGCAGCTGTAATGAGGTATAGGTTCAGTGGCAATCACCACATCCATCAAAGCTTAAATGAAAGTCATAGATGTCATAACTTATGCGTTGTTTATTTCTGATGCGTTCGGACTGTTCTAACTGCGGTGGTTCGTCATCAGCGGCATCTTGAAGCAAGGGACTTGAACCTGGAGTAGACTGAAAAACATTGGTATCAGTGATGAGCACAGTACAGTTAGAAACAGGTATATTGTAAGCAGTTTGATTAACAGGTCTACGGGTAAACAAATTCACCATCTTAATCAAGTGTGCTGCAAATCTGAGTATCCATCTGCTTAAGCACAATTCTTGAGGTGATTGAAAATCTCTACCAAGATGATATCACAGTTCCGCTGATTTTAACCAAGCAGGTTGGTTCGGTGAACACAGCTCTTGAACGGATTTGCTGGACTGTTTCCAAATGGTGATTGATCAGCATTTCCATATTGAACCAAGAAATTATCCACATCATTCGCTAGTTCATTGAAACTAGATGAGTTCGTATATTTGGTCGCACATTTAGAATGCACACAAAATTTTAGCGGTACCGTTGGATTGAGATGCCTCATTGCAGTGAGTAGATGTAGACAGCCAAATTCTCTGAACAGTCTTCGAACTTTTTGCGCAGTGAACTGAGTGTCATTTGTAGTGACGAAATCTCTCCCTTCCGACTGAACGAGTTTGGACTGTGAATCGGGGTGTGAGACCTGGCTGCAACCAACCGAAAACAAGCAAACATCAGAACACAGAATTTCGCGGTGAACGCGAACAGAAATCAATATGAGATCAGAGCGATAATATTCATCTAAGAAAGCGAAGGCACACAATACAAGACTGTCTCCGTTACCGAATCTCACAACCTATCTCTATCATGTTCCCTGTGGTGGTAGAATTGCGCTTCGTGTAAATATTGAGCAATGCATGTAGAAATGTTACACGGGACAGCACTCACTTCTGACCGACAACATGTCAGATGGACCCATGGCTTTGCCTTTCCGCTTCCAAAATGTCCGTAGTGTGAATCTTCGAGTACTGAGGACCGTAAAGTGGGAGGAATAACAGTTCCATGGCCAAGACGCAACGGTGCATCAGACGTGAATCAGAGTCAATCTGGATGCTTATATAATTCGAGATATCCTCGATGCATTGCTGGAAATTACATATATTCGTCGAACAGAAGCAACACCGCCGCTGGATGACTGTCACAGCAGAACTGTTGATGAATGCGAGGGTTATGTGATCGGTGATTATGGTGAACGAAATACCAAACGAGTAATTGCGAAGTCTAATGATCGCCACGTAAACAGCGTGTTCGCGCTTATCCATATTTTTCCGAACTGAAGCGTTAGGAAGTGAAAATATCGCGACTACGTTATTGTCATTTAAATCACCAGTTCACTTTTCGTAGCACTTCTGATATCTTGGTACAGTTCACGTAATGTTCTGGCTGATTGGAGAGTGAAGTTTATAGTCTCGACGGTCTTTGTGGCAAATCACTCATATTTATTCCAAGGGCAAGTTCGTGAGTGATCTTCAGAATTACATCGAGCTATTCCAGTTTGAATTTCGAGAACAAAATAGATGTCTTGAATTCAAGAGTATATGAAACTTGACTACATCAGTTGCTTCAAATATTATAGGTTGAACGTATGGGCAACAACTTCTCCACGGACTCGTAAGAATGAGTCGTGAGTGACTTAGGGAATGACAGGTTTCTCATCAATTCGCTCGTAACTCCGCCACTTACGGTGGGGATGTGAGCAAATATGTTTCCTGCTAATTCGGTTGTTCTTAATGTGAAGTCAGTCGCGCAGTGATCAACGTGGTCGCTTTATTGGAGCATGACCGGATTTCCAGTCCTTTCCGTGGCTAATGTATGCACTACCGAGGAGCTTTAACGAGAGCAAACCTCGGGCGTAGTGCTTTTTTCAAAAGATGCCGAAATGAAAATCGTCGATAGATTGTGATGAAATTGCAAAAATATGACCAACCATTCACAACTCTCCCTATTATTGACCTATCAACATTAATCCGAACAACGGGTGCGTAGAGCCTTGAGTAGAAACAGTGCCCTACTTTCAAAAACATCCGACGTAAATTCAAACGACGCGGTAGGTTAAGCTGCGGCAACTCGTTCTATTTTTCGTTTGTGGTACACGGCGCAGTATAAGCTCCAAGTAACGGTGTGTACGTAGCCAATATCAACAACGAGCATCCATCGCCGAAACGACTGATTCGCAAGAAAATGTCATCGTCATGAAATTCAGATTGGACAGCGTCTTCAAGGAACTGTGGTGCAACCTCTAATATTGGGGTTCAACGTAAACTAAACTATGTTGACGCGAAGGTGCAACCATGCCACGTGCTAGTGACGAGGGCCAAAATATCAATGAGTGGTCCATCCGGTTTCACTTTTACGTTCGCACGCCTCGAGAGTTATCAACTGTGGGTTGATAGGTAATTGCGTGAAGTGAACTGATGAATCCAGTTCCGCAGATGTGCTGTTACCAACAAGCTTATCATTATACCAGACGTTGTCGTCTTTCCAAAATTGAAAATAGATGGTTGTTTTCACTGATAGTTGAACTGTTGTGCCTTATTTTATGCTCAACTGGTATCACTTGATAATACCTAGTTTTGGTTCGCGTAATACCAGTCTTCCCACATCTATCGGTTCTTATATGATAAATCGGTTCTACTCAGAGTGAACCCAATGCTGCTGGCATAAAATTCGTTACCGGCGTTCAAGCAGTTTACAGCAAATATATGTACTACCAATAAGCACTCGGAAAAGGAAAACTCGAATGTTTTGCTGTTGTTTGCGAGTGGCCGGCTAAGAACTTCATCTGAATATGAAATTTGGTGATATTTAACTAAGTCAGTCCATATTAGGGTTGACAGCATTAAACTATCGCGAATACCTCGGAATTGCGTGAAGTGAAAGTGTAATGGCGATGATGTGTGTGCGAGGGTTTGGTTTAACAAACTCACTGATGATAATGCCACATTAAGAGTATTTTGTCGCTCTGATGTCACTCGATGGTCATCCAAATTATACAAATCTGGTTCCACATGGATAATTGATTTTTTATGTGCCACCTGGCTTTCTGCGTTCATAACGTGCCGTCTGATTGATTTTACACAACGGTAGATATTTCTAACCATGGCATCAAAATCTACGTCATATCCTCAAGTTATTTAGCTGAGTTGAAATTGTTGCACCGTGAGTTACCCACACACACCCGACTCTGATTCCAAAGTTGTTGTTGAAATTCGTCTCGCCTGCTTGGCTAGTAAATGGGCATCATAACAATTTACTATCCTGTAATTGATCTTTCTGAATGGTAGGCTGCGAACAGAAAACTTGTTTCGAGTCAATTATATCACGTACCATCATATGCATTCGTAAACACGTATGTATGTTTGCACAGCATTATTCCAATCGGACCGTTAACGTTCATATATTTTACCCATTCTCGTCTGGTACATGAAAGATATAGCATAATCATCTACCCTCCATAAACTGACACAACTTTCCTTTGTTCAAGATTTTGTTTATCCATTCCATATCCCTATGTATACCGACAGTTGGTTCTCAAGTACTCAGGTCAATTCCTGTTGTATGCTTCTGGAGACCTCCGTCAGTGAGAAAAGCACAAGCGATTAATACGTATAAGAAGATGCGCCAAAGAATCTTCAAAAAGGAGGTTGTTAATCAGACGACTTTTTTGAACGGAAACGTAGGAAAACGTATTTTACACAAAACTCATATTGTTGCACATTGCATCGTGGCTCCTAAAAAGAAACACAAAACACAAAATATATTACTCACACACCGACAACCATCTCCTCCTAAATTTATGTATATATTCGTTGAACCGTTGGCATACATGCATTTGTGACTTCGTATGCAGCGATGTTCGCACGTTACTCACGCAGACAGAAAATGCAACTATACCACCTCCTCATTGCCCGTGGGATAAATTAGATACAATGCTCCAGTACGTAATGAAGATTGCCAGCTCACACACTGTGTGTAATCGCGCTGAAACATTGTCGCCAGAGTTCTATTTCCAACCGCTTCAACTCATTTGGCTGCGCATGCAACAGTTCATTCACCAGTCAACACACAAATTACTACACGCGATTTCATGAGCTTCCTTGCAACAATGTATTGCATTTATCACACATACTTGAGTCTTGCGCCGAAAGAACGAGAGTATCGTCTCCGAACGTCGAAATCCAATGACAAACAACGTCGGTAGTCCGAGGGTTTGTTCGTTCACAGAATACAACGTTTATCATCAATGTTTTAGTGCCCTTTAAAGATTTGATTCGCAGCATAACAACAAAAAGTTTATCACGATGTTGTTAATATGGACTTAAGCACGGTTTGACGAACTGGTTGGTGCAAAAAGAATAACTTATGTTAACACAGTGGATGTGCGCTGGAGGTCTTGGTTCGTTCTCCTGAACTCAAGCACGTTACGGCTCGCTAATATTGCATGCGGGTGTCTATGTTACTGTGCTCGGAAATATACCCAGATAAAGGACAAACCTTTCTTTCATGTAACTAACAGCTATTGAAGTTCTCCCAATTACTGGTTCTTTTGACTAACATTCATCTATAGTAGTGTGTAATTCTCTCCCTTCCCCTTAATATACCACTATGTGTGATATCCCCTTCAATCACATTTAAGTTTGGTCTACACTCATTTCACGCTAAGTGCTATACAGTAAAACAGAGATGAAATTGGTTAACAGGAAAATTTACGTTTAACATCTGTTCAGTCATGAAGATATGAATATATTGTCAATTGGAACGGCTGATCTACCAAATTCATTTGAGTTTTAAATGACCTCTGAATCTCCGGTTCGTCACACTTCATTAATACATGTACACAGTTCTCTCAGTAATTCCGGAAGTCGCGACAAAATCCCGTAGATGTGATTGCATGTGTGAGTGTATTGAGAGGACAGTCCACAAAATGAAGAACAAGGGAGTAATGTGTATGAGCACCTCGTCATCGAAATATACGAAATATACTTTTGAACAAGCAAGAACGGCGTAATGCTAGCCAGCTGTGGAGTCAGTGATCTCAGACTTGCCTGGTTGGTAAACCAGAATAATCACGAAGGTTTTGTCTGAAACTTTGATACCATCATTTGTTTGGCTAAGGTGGTTTGTCGACCTCTTCTCATAATCACGTTTTTATGAGGTGTTCACTGTTGATGAACATATCGACAGCATTCAACTCAATATTCCACAATATTTTTATTCACGTACACAAGAAGCCTGCTGCTCAGTACTATCAGTAGTGTTATTTTAGGTGCCGAATCAAATAACGATGCGTTCTTAGTTCAGTCAGAATGAGGCGAATAAGCATTTGGAGTATGCAGCTTCGCTAGCAACTCCGCTCCCATTCTGTTTCGCGCGGTATTTTACAACTCAGAAAGGATTAATCCTCTCCATGTACCACCAACTGCGATATAGCGCTCATTAGTATACGCAATTGATTAAGTCTTGGGTTGCAAGAAGACTGGAAAACCTGAATGATTGGATTGAAATAATCGAAAACTGTCATACCTATTTATGGTTTATTAATTGAGACGGTTAGCTGGCAACATGTGATGGGAACAAGTGTCTCGAGATTCTCCATGAATGTAAGCAGCCGACTGCATGTACTCGCTCTTTAGAAACATGAAGGTTTTGCAGCGAAACGCACGGTTTTCTATCTTAATTATATTCGCTACAAATCATATAATACACGGTACATGATATTTCGATTTCCGGTCGTCTGTCAACATGGGAAACGTCTTCAAATGAGCATATTATAAATTGGACAGCGAAGCCGAAATTGGTCGGTGACTTGACGTTTAACAAACGGTTCTTACACTCATGCAAACATTCGCCTTAAACGTGTGGCATCAGTACTGCATTTCTTTAATGAGGTCAGACTAATTGATCAGATAAACCAACGAGGTCAAATTTGAAGCGGTGCAGGGCAGGTGGATGGTGATCGTTCAACGACACAGTACACCGACTGAACCTAGTTTGCGACATCATACTTATACATACATATATATATATATATATATATAGGTCTTCGTATTCACACGTGAGTCGCTTGTGATATTGCAGGATACCTTCCATAAATCACATGAATCAACTGCTTTTCATCATGACTTTAGTCACACTACATATGATGGGCTACATTGCCGCGAATTTGACCGGTAAGTGTACTGAGTTATCGTGTTAGACGGTGAATTTGGTTGTTCAGTGTCCATATACATTTTCTCCTCCATTCCATTCAGTCTACGTAAAATATAAAAATATGAGAAATGCTTCAGTGTTGATTGACTGTAATACTTGAAAGCTACTTGTTAAACTGGTACACGTATCATGGTTTATCACAAGTCTCGTCGTTTACAGTCAACATGAACGCGCGAAACATGTGTAACTTGCTGTGTGAGATATTACGTCAAGCTCGGAGTCATCTTCAGCCACGTTCAAGTAGGACATTCTCAACGTTAATAGTAGTCGACTAACTCTGTGCCCCAATCTCAAAACGTAACACAGTTTCATGATTGAAGTAATCAGGTTGTTTGTATTTCGAATCGATTTCTTGGATAAAATTGCTACAGAAAAACAACATACTTTGTTGACCAAACTCCACCGATTATCCGCAGTGTTCTGAGGAAGATATTGGTAATGAATTAGGAATCGTTTACTCAACTACTATCATGTTTTCAATGTGATAGATTAGTCGCAAACGTGATGTTGAATACGCCTATGGTAAGTTCAATGTGAGAATTCGGTTCGAATGTTACGTACTACAGATACATGTATTTGCTTCAGAGTACAGACACAACCCGAGAGGGAGGTTGCTTTCATATTGCCCGTTCCGTTTGATTCGTCCACTCGAGAAGGAATATTTCGTTATAGTTCGTGTCCCATCATCTGGAAGAAATCCGTTACTGATAACGTGTCTAATAGCTCAGCAAATCAAAATTTCTATTGAAAATACTTTAGTAGAAATAAATTCAGCATGGTACATCTGTCTGTTATCTCGTCAAACCGAACTAACGTGCTCAACAATGGACGATGACACCGCGTACACGTTTGTTCATGAGATGGTGAAGTTGACGGAGTTTTACCATTGAAACCGCCTTTCTGAATGCACACAAAACGTGCAAAATCTGACTAACTAATTTGTTTACCGATACCTAACTGGAACAAGCTTCTATCGTTGAAGTTAAATTCGGGATCGGAACATGTTGCCTAACTAGATGCTATCTCAAAACAAATTAAGAACCCGGAACTCCGGACCAATACCGATTAGTCACAGCTCGGACGGTCATCGGTAATGTTACTGAAATAAGAGACAGGTTCAGGTAAGTTCAGTCCACTGCCAGAGAAAATATTGACAATTAGAAATTATGTGACTTCGAATTCTAAGCGCACGCTGGAACAATTTCTGGATTGAGCAATGTACTGCAGTCAGTTTGCGAAAAAGCGTCACTCGATTCCATTACCGAAGTAGGCACTCTTCCGAAAGGACTAGCAATCTGAACAGACACACGACGCCCAGAATGCGTTCATGCAAGTGTAACAAGAAATGCACGAGCAACAACGGATGCCGAGACTTCCGAATACAAGAGGGACGTTCCTCATAACAGAGGACTTCAGTTATCGTGGCGTTGAGACAGTCCTTGAGCAAAAGTAAAATGCGATCGAAGCAGACAGCGGAGTCCTGACTCCAGCGGATGAAGATTATTTAACCATTGGAAACAAATGTTTGGCAACAATCTAGGCACTGGACCAGTGGAGGTTGCATTTGTCAAGTCAACATTTCCACGTGGAGACGGATCACAAACCTCTGGATGTAATCAGGACTGCGAGCGACCCGGAATGCAAACTAGCCCAGTAAACGATGCGTTTAAAGGAAGATGATTTCACGATCAATCGTTTGCCTGGTCCTTGCAATTGTATTGCTGACTTTCGTTTTCCAACGGCAGATAGAAGAAGAACTCCCCGAAGTGAACTTTGGAGTCAGAAGCATAGCAATAGAGAAGAACCTACAAACACTATTGTGTCAATGGCGTCAGGAATAGGTCCTACGGAAAGTGATTAAGGCTGCTGCGAGAGGCGTGAGGATCGCAACAAATACTCAGGATGGAAGGCTGAAAATAATCGCTTCAGAGTGGACAAGAGTTAATCCACACAGTGCTAGTGTATAATGGTGTTGGATGCTTTCACGTGATAGTCAACTGAAAACAACTGATAAGGAAACTGGAAGCCAGCCGCTATGGAAAGGGATATATCGGATGCACCAAGATGTGAGGCATTTTGCAAGACAGCCTATTGCCCGAAGATGGAAGAGGATGTATCGGCTTACGTACTCGCCTGTCATCAGTGTCAGTTACTGGATGGCGACAGCAGGGAGTCCAGCAGCCTAAACAGCCAATACCTGCCTTCAAAATCGGTGAACACTGTTCTGTAGACCTAATGGTCGCATTTTCATTGAGCGCACGCAATAGCCAGCAGCTCCTGATCATGACAGTAAATTTACCCGTTGGTGTCCCGCAAGGAAAGGGATCTACGTTTGGAAACGTGGTGGTTAAGCACATCGTAACTGAATCACGACGTACCGGAAACGAACTTGACGGATCGTGGAACATGTTTTGAGAACGAAGAGTTTCAAACGCGCTTGCAACATCTAGGAATCAAACGAATCCGAACAACACAACATCAAACGCCCACCGAACGTGAACAACCGAACGATCAATAGATGGTTATCAGCTAAGGGAGGCGACTGCGAGTCTGCGTTTCCGCTAGTGTTGTTAGCCAGCCGTGTGCATGTACAGACGGGCTTGGAGAAGACTTCACTTCAATTGATGTACGGTAGATCCCGTTGACTTCCGGTGGATTAGGACACTGAAGTACCGGACAAATTGAAGCGAGTCCATCAGAGAGTATTTTGCTGGAGGGGGAGCCAACTAAGGTCTAGACGCGTCTCAGACACACGAAGACCACTTGGCAACACAACGGCGCAGCATGGCTGAAATGATCAATCGTGGACAACGGATGAGATATCGAAATCATAGGACCACAGGCACATATGCTGATGCGTGAGTAAACGTTTGCCCTGGTTTAAGAGTCGACGTTTATTACTTATTAGACGAAGCCCAATATACACGATCTTTGAGGGAAAGGCGAAATAGAATGAGTGCATACCAGTGAGGTGGCAGTGATATGCCACTCTGTAAGTCATCACGTCCAGTTCGTTGTGTACAGATTTTTAAGACGAGATTTCATGTGGAATATTGTGCATCAATTTCTTTTTGTTCCTGAGAAGAATTCAATGAACATAATGCGATGACAGCATGCTGAGTGAGAACGGCATTTTACTGAAGACATCCTCAGTCAACGTTTGAGCTGGACGTTCTCAATGTTGGTATTTTTTAATGAATGTTTGTGCTCCATTCTCAATGAAGACGTAAAACGGTTCGACGAGCAACGTGATCAAGTTGGGTGAACCGAAATTGCGAATCCATTTCTCCGACACATTTGCATCACAAAACAACATACTCCGTTGACCGAGCTGCACCCATTCTCATCAGTTTCGAAAGAAAGTTATTGGCAGTGAATTTGGAATCGTCCACTTAACTAGCATGCTTTCAATGTGACAGATTAGTCCCGAGCGTGATGTTGAATACGCCTATGGTAAGTTCAATGTGAGAATTCGGTTCGAATGTTACGTACTACAGATACATGTATTTGCTTTAGAGTACAGACGCAACCCGAGAGGGAGATTGCTTTCATATTGCCCGTTCATTTGAATCGTCCATTTGAGGGAAAAGATTTCGTTATAGTTTGGTCTCCATCATCTGGATGATATTCCTTACTGATACCGCGTTTAATAGGTACTTGCATCTGGAGTGCTATTAAAAATATTTCAGTAGAAATTAATTCAGCACGGTATATCTGTTTGTTGTCTCGTCATACCGAATAATTTTGTGTTCACTACTGAACGATGACACCGCGTACACGCTTGGTCATGAGATGGTGGAGTTGATGAATTACATGTGAACAGCCTTTCTGAATGAACACAAAACGTGAAACCTCTAGTCAACTAACAGCAAGTATATGCGTCACATTCCGATATGAATTCACTTTAACCAAGAAGCCAAATATCTTTAGAATGAAGCATATACTTAGATGTAACTATTATAATAACCACTCCTACTCACCTGGTCAGTTTCAACAATGGTGATTACGCTTAATTTATGGTCGTTGGATGTTTTCAACAAACTCCACCTTAGGATGATTAACACTATCTTGATTTATACAAATCTGACTTTCAAATCTCATCCTGTTGCGATTTGCTTCCTGTTCTCCAGATCGTTGCAACCTGGACGTTGATAAAGGAAGTTGCGAAACTACCAGGATAATGTACGGCTATAAGCTGTCCGAAGGAGGATGTGTGCCATTCACATATCATGGGTTTGGTGGCAATGGAAATCGATTCAGTACCAAACTGGCGTGTGATAATGCATGTCACTGATCCATGTCTGTCAATTTTGTTATACGTGTTTAAGACTGCTTGATAATGTTTCCCCAATACAAACTATTGCTACTACCAATTAAAGGCGTTTCATTGGAAGCTGCTTCGCAACACTCGGGCGAAAAGTGACAAATAAGCCGGGTGTTAATCACTATTCAGTCACTATAGCCGTGGCAAACAAAGTCGAGGATATTTTAAGAAAATCCAGCTGGCAATGAATAAGAGAACGTTTCGCTGAGTGAGCACAAAAATGCGGATGATCTCTAAGATGCGCAAAGTGCGCATCATCGTCTAGGGTTAAAGCCGTGTTTGCAATCTATATGAAAACATCCTTGATGTAACAAATACATAAGAAACTCAAAATGAAAATTCTAAAGAAGACCTATACGGTGAGAGAACATGAATACAAAGCAGATAAAGGAACGTCAGTAAAAATTTTGAACGGATGAGACAGTCAACGATGAATCCCTCTTTCAGCCTACATGGAAGATGTTGACATTTATGGTGTACGAAGCATGAAACAGAATACGAAGTTATTGTAACGCATTACGAACGATGTTGGACCGGTTACAATCTGAGTCTAAGCGATCGCAGAGACTAAGTGAAACACCGCGAACTGTAAGCCAAGTACTCTGAAGCAAATCAGCGATATGTTGTAGACAATCAGGACAAACTTCACAAAATCCACAGACTTCAATTTTCAAACCTCACTTTATCTAATATTTTAACACTCCTATTGCAACTCGCGACATAGATGTTCTGTTTGCTGGTCATGAGGACATTATAAGGATTCAATCATTCAATGATTGTGACATGACAATTTCGACCTGGAAGTGTGTATGAGCCACATACCAATTTTAAGTAGCCACATATAGATAGTTCAAGCACTTAATCTTTCGGGGTTGAAGTTAACAATTCTCACCGAAATATATCTTAAATAAATCATACAATCTGTAATGCGTTGCTCGAATCACTCATGTTGATTCAAGCTAGTCCACTTACTAACACGTGGTCGGCGGTTCCAATAACGTTGATTCAGGCAGTCCAGTTAATAAGATCAAACATAAGATCAAACAAAAATGTGGAGCAAAAACACGACCTACGTTTACTGATCCAACTTTTAGGTCGAACAAGCGTTAAAGCTGACAAGTTACTCCAGTGCCAGCATCTTATCCAAAGACTCCCATACCGCAGAAACAAAATCATAGGGTTACAAGTGGGGTCAAACGGAATAACGGAATAAACGTAAGCCTATTCATGCAGAAGCTTCCTTTTGTTTAGGAAAACATGCTGACATCGACGCACCTTCACTACCACAGGAATACATGTGAAGCGTCATTTTTCATACCAAGTGAAATTTATAGAACTGCGGCATTCTAGCGATTGATCCTAACGTTTTCAGTTGGTTGACTTACCAGATATACGTATATGAACGAAAATTGTGCGAATCCGTGGTGTGCAGTGCAGATAACGAGATGTCCGCACTCGTAAGTAATGGGTAGTTTTCTCAATAACCTAGTGATACTGGACGGCGAACAAAAATCACGCCGTCAAATTAATACATATGCTGCAAATACCGGCGGTTAAATGAGAATAATTTCACGAAAGTATACGGGCAAATTAGTGCGTGACACCTGAAATGACCATACAAAACGATATTCGAGGAACTATTTAGTAATTGTGCAACATTCAAGACAGAAATCCTGATGTCTGATGATCACCTGTATTGCTTCTTGATTGTATTGTGGAATAGAGAATGAGGCAATTACAGAATGACCAGAATGCATGCTTACCATTCGATTGCAGTCAATTTGACATCAGATAACAATGAGCTCTCCCCCCCCCCCTCTAGTCGATTCAATTGTATATCAGGAGCTTGACTGTTCTTTACTGTACGTAATTTCGGAGTACTTGACAGATCTACTTATTCCAAAGAACATTAGATGCATCAACAATCTGCATATAGATTACCAGCGTACACTATTGCTGAATGATTTTTCAAGTAGTTTATCAAGCACTACGTTGTGTGGGTCAGAACTTAATTCATTGCATAGAATATAGATATTCTATAGCCTCGAAAGACCAACATAGTAGTTGGAACAAGTCGTGTTGGAAACAGGCTGGGAGACATCATGCATGCGAGGCCAAACCTGAAATGACCCATGAAGTATTCCGATTAGAACACTGCCTGGTGACTGTATTACTAAGTCACAATAAAGACATATCGTGTTATTGTGCGCCGCTAGAGCAAACAACTGCTACGGATACCTATCAACAAGCATTAGGTATAACACTTGTCATAGGACAATGTTGTTGCCGGACAGATGTCCGTTCCAAAGTTTGGAAGCAGAAGAGCCTGATGGTTCGTTATTCCGTACGACCACGGGCAGCACATCGGATTGGGACGTCAGCTTCGAGAATCATATAAACGCAATAATTTAGCAGAATGCGTCCATGAGAAAGAGAAGAACAACAACCAGCATTAGATAGAAGCAAACGAGTTATTATCAAGGTCCCTATATTGAACTTCTACAATCCATCATCACCTCTGATCATTCAATGTGATGACAGTGAAACTGGGTTTGTGGCGGCGTTATTACAAAACGAAATATTATTAAATCACCGAAGCAGAAATCTCTCACCGTTTGAGCGAAACGGCTGGCAATCTGAGAAGATGCTGGTAATGATAGTCACCTTGGAACGATTCAGCATTCGCACTTCCGTTTGGTAAACAACAGTTCACACAGACGACAAACTGTTGGTTTCAGTGGTGAAGACAACGTTATTTGCTGCACCGGAAAGTCTACAGAGAACTGTAACGTTTTTGGTGCAGCGGATGACGTTCTTATCAGAATCCAAGCATATGAAGTCGAATTGATCTATCAGCCTGGAACTCAGATGCACGTAGCTGATACGTTGTTCCGAACGTGTGGAAAAGCACCCTGTTCCATAGAGTTTCATTTTGACACTGTTGCGATTATGGATTACACTTATCCCAAGCATAAAAGGGGCAGATGCAGAGGAGCCCAGCAACCTCAGAAGGGAAGGAGGGTTGTATGACAGGCAGCTTTGTTCGTGAATAGTATAGTGCATACATCCGGGATCTAAAATGCTAAGTTCAACGCCAGGCAGACAATGGACCAAAAATGACTATTGCAATGGTGTGTACGCACTACGCGGGATCGCCATCACGGCGAATGACAATGTATTGCTGCCCAGTGTGTGTGGATTACATCAGCCATGCAAGTAAGTCTACGTGTTCGCTGTCTTACTTAACGTAGGCTGTATTGGGATTTCTTGTAATGAAAACTTCGGAAGCACTGTAATAACAACAATGCATTTGCCTGACATCCGACAAAACAAAATGTCGTTTGGATACTGTCATTATTCTTTGTAAGGATTAATCTGATTTATTGATTACCAAAATGAAAATGTCCAACTTCTTTCAACCCACATCAATAACCACACGGTCAAAACTTCAGAATCGGGTCGAAACTTAACCGCGGCGGTGGTTCAACTTCCAGATGCAACAATTCATTTTTGCCTAAACTAATGTCAGCGGCGTAACAATTCAAAAAGGTTAGTTCACGAAAGCGAAATAGATGTTGGAATCGTCGTCTTGTGTAACAGATAAAATAACCGACAGTTTCAACTGAACGAAAACTCTCGCCCAATGAAATTTTCTCATACGGTTTGTTGAAACTTCAGCTTGCACATGAGAATTGCAATCGAATATGAGGAACGTTCAACCTGAGGGATACTTTGCGATTTTGCAGTGATCTGTTTAGCGCTGATTTGATTGTATGACAAACTGGCTGTACAGATATAGGAAACATGCTTACTGCCGCAATCACGATTATCGATCTCGAGAGAGAATGAGACGGAAAACAGTTTGTGATAACTTCATACACGACTCCCATTTTGAAACAGTCCAGGATAAAGATTGAAATTTTATTGTTGCTAATTATTAAGACAATGATATCCCCACTAAATACACCATTGTATGAAAAAGACAGCTGATCCCCTCTGTGGCTTAACAAGTTTTTCGTTCAATACGGAATAACTGTAGTCGATAGCCAACCTCAAGGCTTGTTGATTTTGAAACAGGCTATTTGTCGACTGGGACGTGATGTAACCTCAATATAACTGTTAATGCTTTCTGTTCATCCGACCATCTTATATGCATTCGAAGTTTCCCAAGAGCAGCTAATTAAAAATAAGGCTTTCTCAAGAGGACTGCATTTTCTTTACATGCACATGAGTTGTTGTGCGCTGACAATTTGAATATTGTCTTATTTGTCCTCAACTACCTTAGACTTCAGATGTAGATATCATTGTTCATGGTTTGCTAATTCATTTCTGAGTTTAAGTGTCACTAAATGCACATCACCAGCTTTTCTCACCGATAGAACCCATACAATTCTGAGGTCAGTAAGAAAGGATGAACAGTGATTTGTTTTCTGAGCCTAAAGTAGACATGTTGGCGGACTTTTCCGGAAATATGCAATGCTAGTTCAGCCCAATCGTTTGTCCGTGCTAAAATCGAACATAACAAAAGTTGCCGTAAACCACTGTGGATAAAATCTATGAAAGGATTCAGTAGAATATAGCAATAGATTATGCGGTGTCGTCTCAAAATCGAGGCTAGGTTAATTTTGTATTATTTCCCCTTTTTAAAATCAAATGGCTACTTACTGAATTGTCAGGTCTCTAGTAACACCTTTCGACAAGATGACCCTTGTGAGTGCTTTTTAAAACGGTATGGTTCAGTACGGCTTGTATGCTCTCAAAATCATTAGCCATTAGCCGCATATTCTAATACTTTGGTTGTTAGTTCCTAATAACTCATTTTATATACATTTTTATTCTGTCCTTCCTACCGTACGTAACATTTTATATTTATCAGAATTATACTTTATCAGCATCGCGTCCTATTAAGAAACTTGCACTTCCAAATTGAGCATAAAATGCGTAAATACAGACGGTTGTAAATATTGAGCCAACCTGCATGTTTACGCCGAAATCGACGTGCGAACAGCTTGTATATCGCGATTCAGTAATTATATATTTCACAAGATATTTATGGTCTGTTGTATACTCAAAGGGTAAAACATTGCATAGCATTGCATAGCCTTTCGAAATACAATTTCAGAGAACTGTATTAATTCATATTGTTCACACTAAATTTACTTTCAATTGTTTCACTGTAGTTTAATTCAATTCGACTCGCCTGGGTTCACTAAACACGTAGTCAAAATTACAGAAAATTTTGCCATACAGTCACACCGTGATTTAACAATAGATGTAAACGTTGGTTCAGGTTTGTTAAAGTAAGACAGACAAAGCGTGATTAACACAGGATTTGGTTGTGTTAACGGATACAATAGCAATTCAGTTTGCAACATGAGTTAGATGCAAGTACTGTTATTTCCAGAGCGACGCTCATGCTCTAGGACGCCTAGACTGAAAAGTGGATGAGGAAACCCTTGATTCTGCAAAGCAGTATTTTATGGATTGGTACAATAGAAAGATGTTATAGGAAGTATGAAGGTTGTGAGCTTACAGAGTTCCATCAATGAATATTGCATGTATTTCCTCACCCAATCGCAAGATGAGAGAATCGGCACACTCATTTGCATACGTTTAAAAGTATATTGGTGGTTACTCATATATGGCTTGATTATTGCTAGTGATTTACCAAACAGTGTCATTCGCTACGCGTCAGATTGCTGCAGCTAACATCTGGCTTACTGTGAAGCACTGCCAGCAGTTTCAGTCACCTTTATATCTGCTACAAACATACATTCCATCAGATATTTCAGCTAGGATAATTAACGCCTTTTTTCCTACTCTCCAGAGGACAATTACACCACCTCGTCGAATCTACTGAAGAACTCCGAGTTAGTGTGATTGGTGATCGTTACGCGGCCGACAGAATCAAAATCGCAAACTGTCAGAATGAAAAATAATTTCTCCCTAAAGTCTTGCTTTCTTAAACCATACTCTCTTCTTGGATGCTGTTCACATAAGTAGATGAATAGTTTATGAATAACTGATGTGCAGCATGTATACTTGCACTGGTGAAATGACATATACGCAAAACAATATCGATGTTATGGTAAATAGTCACACCGTTTTGGCTAAACCAAACTCAATTCAGAAAGTTACTTATTAGAGAAAACTCGAAGCTTCGTATTGTTATGTGGAATGAGTTGTTGATTGACGCCAAATCGAAAACTGTGTTGAAAGTGATTCAGATGGTCTGATGAACGAGACTTTTGTTCTAGTCTAGCAGAACTGTACAGCATCTTCTGATTTTGAAAATTCATTACAAGTTACGTTCACAAATTATAGTAACATTCAGCAACTACCATGTAGCACAGCTTAACTTGACCTGATTTTCATTTACGGAGTATCCGTTGGGAATACATGCACTTTATTGTTGCACAGAGCAAACATAATGTGGTAATCAGACATAAAATGAACTTCGCCATTGTAATAAAATGATGTAACATTACACATGATCGAAGAATATACGACGTGGGTTATTTTTTCTTGCACACACGTCTGATTGCAAACTATACAGCGTAGAGCTCGACCAAAGTAATGTGGCAATTTACTATGGAGCGCGTTAACTGCAGTTAGTAATATCTTGTCTTTTTCACAACGCTCATTGTTCAGTTCACATCCGGAAAGGTGATACCTGAATCAGTCATTTATTCCGGCGGGATTTGCCATACAATTGTGTATAAAATTCGGTAAACGGTAAGTGATTAGCCAGAGCATACCTGTTTGATTTAGGGGCATCAACTGCTGACTAATATCAGACGATCGAATGGATAGCACATATTTTGTAAATAATGCAATAAGTGGAACATTTAAGAATAATGAAATTTAAGCAGCTTGGCTGCTAATATTGCAACTCCGAACTATAGCTTGTGACCAAGACAAATATAATCTACTGAGTCAGCTACAGCAAGTTTCGAAAACGCAAGAATCTTTCTCAATGGCAGACCATTGGAACGATTTTTAGAACCACTATGCCTTTGACAAAATTGAACGTATCAGCACTTATTCACAACCTACCCTGTCAGTTGTCAACGCTTTTTCTAACTATTTTTCTAACTATATTTCTAACTATTTTCTAACTATTTACTACTTATTGCTATTGCATCTATCGCCAACGATTCTGCCTGCTCTTATTTACAGGAAAATTTAAGGATGGTCCAAAATAATTTGTCGTCCCGATTATGTTGCATTCTTCGGCAACACAATTGACCGGTATAACCATCAGCTTACATAACTATATTTAAGCATCGCAAAAGCTGTTCTATCGATAAGACCAATAAAAAGCATCGTCCAGTTCACGTAATAGACTATAATCCGATTTGTAGCAGGACCCGGTGTTTTCCAGCCAAACAAACAGATATTGACCAGTGACTAAGGTAGACACCCGCGGTTTAAAACAGCGGACGTTTGTGGTAATTTTTCAGATTATTTTGGCCTGTGTAAGTACACGAAGTTTTCGTCGCGGGAGACGATCATAGATGCATGAGGGAATTCGCCACAGATGAACGGATAGTGACTATATACATATATTTACCATGGTGTATTGAGCAATGGGGACAAATATATTGGCCTGTGGGTTTGGTTAAACAAATTGGTTTTACAGAAGCAAGTATCTTTATGCCAACGCAACGTATGTTTTAAGGAAAAAATGCGAGAAGGGGGATTGTACGTCCAATGTCATAGGAATATATGTAAAGCGTTAGCTCTGATTCCAAGTGTCAAATACAGTAGTTGATATGTTCTAATTTTTGAATTGTACTGAGTCAGACAATGAACTCATCAGATGTACACGTTCGAGCAAGTGTTCTACAAAACCTTAGTCTGCCGTGCAGATAATTACGTGATCGCGTTTGCAAGCAATATTTAGTTTCCACGATATTTTAACGATGTGAGATGAAAAAGAGAAGAGCACACAGCCAGCTCGCTACATATGCCACAAATATTGGTAGTTCAATAGGAATGAATTCCTCCGAATGAAGGTACCCTACAGTACCTGACACGTGGGACGCCCAAACGAAATGTAACTGAATGAGATACTTGGATGGTGTACTGTATTTTGGACGAGTTCTGACATTCTATAACCAGCTGTGCTGCGTTACAATGCTTCGAAACATATGGAGTCAAACGAATACAAACTGATGAGAACATACGCAAAGCTTACGGCGACTGCCAGTTTGCCATGATTTCAATAAAAAACGTTCGCAGCGATTGACCACGGCATGTAGAAAAGTGTATTTGACGAACGTTATTACGCCAATAAACGTTGTAAACATCGACAATGTTTGGAAGAACATAAGGATCGCCGGTATGAATGGATACCGAATAAATTTCCAATCTCTTCGCTAGCACTAGGTTGAATATCATTCTCTTTCCGCATCAAATACAAAAATTTCATTAAATAACACAGATAGTACAGGGTGTAATCTAGGCAGGACGGAATATTGTTCTTCCACGCCACCGTGCACTGCATATATATATATATATTGCAATATTGAGCTACATCTTGCCTTTCATCTTCAACCCTTCTCTTCCACGTTTTGACCAAATCATTGAATCCGCTTTTCGGTGGTTCAAAAGAGGTGTGTTGCACTTTCATACCAACCTACCATCTGGCTTACCAGCACTGACTACCAGGACCGAAACGGACTCTGCTAACACGCCTCGTGGTCCTATTCAATCGGGTTTATACGAGTCACATGGTGTGTGAGTGAAATTCCAGTGGTGCGTCACAAGTCAATTGTGCTGGGCGTGATATACAATTGTCTTAGGGCTTCCTTCACGGTGGCAGGCTAATCCGAAACACGTCACAGACCGTGGATAAGTCGGAATTGGGTCGGTGACAAAAATGCAACCACTTTGTACATGGGGTTATTGCGATACGCCCAATGAATCTTGCCAGACTGTTAAAAGTGTTGTGCCTTCCTGTCAGTTCATCATCTGAGGTGAAATTTCGGTAATAAACGTTTATTAAGCATACTTTGAACACCCTCTGGTCCTTAAAAATAGTGATATTTGTTGATACTGACGTGTGCAAAAGTAGCTGACTCACATTCTACTAAGGGTTAATTTTCTGAACATCGTTAAATCACTTCTATTTGTGGACTGAAGGTTCGTTTACGCTCAATTCTAACAGACCCAGGAGGAGACCAATCTGAAAAGTTTGACCATCTTTGTAGACAATTCAGATACGTACATTGTGTCCTTCACCTGCAACAATTTATCCTTTACCATACTACTCGTTTTGTGATCTACGTTGATGATGTTCTGGTAGAGTAATTGTTTGAATTGTCTCAAAACACCTTACCTGTACGGATTACCAGTAGTCGATAACAATTCTGAGGGCCCGTTGATTTTGAAGAAAGGCTGTCTCTTGAGTTGGAGGTAATACACTATCAAAATAACTGCCAACATTTATTGTCAGACCAACAATCCTATAATCTTGTCTTCTGTCAGAGATGTACGTCAAACAGGAGGGTTTGTGGAACAAATTAGCTGTTTCATACGAGCACATGTTTTTTATGCACTGACGAATCATACTAATTGAGATTAGTGTTCTTCCCCAGTCATCCCTCTGTAGATTCCAAAACTAGATACTCCAGTACATGACTCATCGATTCACGTCTGATCTTATGCTTAGAGTATGGTTAAAGGCATCGGTGTTCCGTGAATATAACAAGTGTTTCTGTGCGTATCACCAATAACGTACCATCGACACAACCCACAAAATGCCATGTTGACCTTGAAAGATGGAGAGTATTTTTACAATCTGTGCTTCATTTTGAAAATTCAGTAGTTTTCCGAAAAACGCGAGGTTAGTTTGACCTAATCTACATGTTAGTATAACGCCCATTTGAGTGTACAGTAGGTAGAGAATAAGCAAAACTTGATTGTTCCCATAGTTTCTTCGACTGACAAACAAGCCCTTCGGGCAAACCTGACATCCGCTTTGAGATACTGTCAAGTGACAATCGGCACTTCATGCGTAGCAGTCTCGGTGTATGACAAAACGATGTAAAGTTCGATCGTATAGTCAGCTTTACTTAAGCCAACATCTCCCAACATTTTAACTACATACCACTTCCTGGTAGAGGGTACAGTCTACTCGTAACGTCCATCTAAATGCTGTGTCGCGAATAATCGTGTCCTGATGCAGTTAGTTTCTATCATATTCCCAGCCCAATGATTAGCCGATTTGGAACAGAAAGAACAGCCATGCGTTTGAGTTGTTTGTTAGTAATGTGCTCAAGTACAAAAGCGTATCAAAAATCGAGGGAAAGAAAATAACCGCAAACCTCGGCACTTTGTCTACTGAAATCACGAGGTTCGAGACCAAATATTCACGCAAACACAGTCAACCACAACGCGCCACGTAATAGCAGGTCAGTAATACATGAACGACAATGAGGATACATAGGAACAAGGATTCAACAGTAGGAAGTGAAGACGGATCAAATGCATTGAGAAATGGTTTGAAAAGTTAACGATATTATTCCACACTTATGTGTGGAAATCAACGGTCGTCGAAAAAGCAATTTGCTGTGCGTAACTGAGACGGCCTGGTCAGTCTTCGCAAATAAAACTTGTAGGTGATGTGATGCGAATGTCGTATGCTGGGGCATGAACGACTATCAAGCACTATCGTTGGCTGAATATCGACCGCTGTGCTTAACATCATGTGTCTAGGGGCAAAGTACAAACGATGTGTTACAGTTCACGTATAGATGCTGCGGAAGGTAAGTACGTGGTAAGTCAACGCATTTCTCTTTTGTTGTGCACAAGTGACACGCCATATGGCCCAAGTACCGACTTGCGCATGACCAAATTTTGTTAACAGTCATCCATGGTCGAAACATCTGACGTCCACAAAAGGCATCTTTGTGCCATTCCATGTACTGTAATGAAAGTTCAGCACTGTGGTCTAGTATAATCTGAACTGAGTAAGCGCAAATAAACACCCGTATCGTGTGTCACTGACGTGAGCAAAACTCATCACGGATCAGTCGACATGGTCTCATGTTTACCTTTGCACGTACCGACAACATTTTTAAACGAATTATCGAGTTAACCTGGTCATCGAACCTCACGGGGGACCCTCTCCAATGACACACGGCCCATCAGGCTTCTTTCAAGACGTCCTCAACACCGGAGCAGCAAACTAATAACTCGATAAGTGACAATATTTTTGTCGCTCATGTTCTATCCAAACAAAGTTAGAATGAACCAACCCTGAGCACGTCATAGACTGTCTTCCATTGCCTGATCGTAGGAACCAGTTTAAACAGAGCGTTTGCCGGAAACTTCCCACAGAGCTTCAGAGTTTTCTCGGTCCACCCAGTTCATAGTTTTGCAATTGTCTACGCGTTTCCTCCATCTCTAAGTCTTGAACTCGGGCAACGGACCTTTCAACTTCTTGTTACAGTAGGCTGTTTGTGACCACCCAGTCAATGGTGACGGGCCAGGTTAGTGGACTTCCCAAGTGGTTGGGTTTGGTCTCTACTAGACGACGTGTTCTCGAATACCTTGAGCTGGATTATACAAAATGACTGAGTGGTATATCGCGAATGAACCCGTATTAGAACGTGAGGAAGAATACACATCAGTGAAGTCAAAGTTTGCATGAGCGGTAGCTGTAGGAAACCAGAATATGCGGCAAGATCACTAAATATTGGTCAAGTGAAGTTGACGGTTATTCATTCTCTGTGTTCATACCTGTGGACGTTTATGGAGGTACCCATATTTAATATCGCTGGACGGCCATCACAGCACAAGTGTCCTTTCCGTTCAAGATCTAGGGATAGATTTCTTAGATTTCTGTAGGTTATCTGGACAGTTGTGCATTCAAGTAGAAAAAAGACATAAAAATAACCAGTTACATTAACATAACACACAATCCAACGGCTACAAGGCAAGAACTACACAAAATAAACGTTACAATTCCAGTCGAATAACGCAATAATCGTCGGTATTTATACTCACATATATAAACAAGGCATTGTGTCCAGTATTATCAGTGGTATCAGGTCAACTACTCAATTCTGAAGGCAGTTCTAACTTGGTTGATTGGGCTGTTATTCGGAATAGCAGTGTGGTTGGGTAAACTTCTACGATCGACTTCCTGACTGACAGAGATTCTGAGACTGTCTGGCTTCTGTACAGTGGACAGAAATGAAACTTCTGACGCAACTACTTGCACATCTACACGGAACCAACCAGTGCCGCGTAATTATTGGAATTAGGAGTTCATTTTATGAAATATTGTTTTGTGTGTTTCACCGTAATAATGTACAATAAGTTTTACAGTGAAAACATGGTCAACGTCTAATTTTCAAGATTGGCTGGTTCAACATCATCTCAGGACAAGCAGCGATGTTTCCTGAGTTTACTGAGAGTGAAATAACTAATCACTTGGACTATACAACCTCGTTAGCGACCGTACCTCAATATTGTTTTGCGTGGACTCTCACAACCGAAAGGTGAAACGTACCTTTTGGCACCCTCAGTTGTTGAACCAAATACATTTACATACTCATCTGCATATGCCCTTCGTCATGTACGATAGAAGGACAGAAAGCAGAACCAGAAAACCTGATTGTTCACGAACAAACCAACCGAAATATGCTATGCTTGTTTGGTGTTTATCTTTTCGAATGATTAGACGTCATTAGATGATAGAGACATGTCTCCCGATTTTGCTGAGCTTGAATCTGTTACAAAACGTCTAATCACTCCTACAATGTGTGTAACTTTGTGTTAACAACACAAACCTTGTTTTTTCAAACAAATTCGCTTAAAACTATATGCTACATGAAATATCTTGTTTGAATTACTCGTTATTTTTTAACAATCACAGTGTCTGCAAATAGGTATATTACGGACTAGACAGTCAAACCAAAGTTGGTCAGTGACTTGACGTCGATCAGACAGTTCTTATACTTGTACACAAATGTCTTCTATGAGTGTGGCGCCAGTAATGTACGGTTGTGATAAAACCGTCGGTCATGCAAAATGTTTTTGAATAGCAGCACCTGCAAGGTTACAATCAAAACAATACTTGACAGGTAGACGGCGACTTTTCAGCAAAATAGTACACCGATTGATCTTTGGTTGTAAAATCATATGCACGTATATGAATATATATCTCAGTTCTTTTACGTGGATCATTCTTCAGCAGTCCACGGTAAACACTACGAATAGAATGACGATGCATCATTTCTTCGCGAGTTTAGTTATAATTTATGTAATGGGCTATGTCTCCGCAAATTTGGCCGGTAAGTGCATTGAGTATCTCTGCTATATGATAATATTTTTTTTTAAAATGTTCGTTTGCACATGAGTTGAACGATCAATATAGGCGTATTCAAAGGGTTGTCTACATATTATCTTCACGATGAAGACATGTTTTCAATTAGCTAGTCATATGCAGACTTAAAACTAACAGACCAGGTGGAAACGAGCAAAATGATGGAACGGTGTTGAATGGTAGAATTGCTGTATTAGTTGGTGTACAGTATAGTAGCATAGGCATCAATGCTATTTTTGTGAATACACGTTAGTGGGCTGGTTGATACCTCACATATGCACTTGTGCATCTGAAACAGCGGTGTGACGTCTTTACTGGGAACATTTTATGTCATTTCATGAAGAATTATTTGTACATGGTAACAATTAAAGTTTCCTACGTTTCCAGTTACGTTAATCAAAATTGATCATAATATCCGCTGATCTATTTGTTCACCTGCATACCCGTTTAGTTCTAGAACCCTCGACAATGAACAAAGATATATTGACGATAGCATCCGTGTTAGAGTTCGTCACAGAACTGTTATAGTTAGCTGAACGCACGTTGTATAGAGTGTGAATTGATATTTGCAGTTTGATGCGTGGATTTTTCATGCAACACGACCACGGTGGATCAAAATTAGCCTTTATCTGACGGTGGTGTGCAAACGTGATTGAATCTTCTGCATGTTTATGAAACGATCATGAACATCATTACATGGATGAGAAATGGTTCGTTCACGTAAACGTACCGGAAAATGTTTCAATAAATTTTGGATTATTGCATTAAGATAAGCCTCACAAAAGCGCACGTAATATATAAGTAAAAGTTGAGCTCGCTCATGTATAATAAAAATAACAATAATAATAGAGGAATGGTTGATAGATGCTGTCGTTAAACTCAATCATGTCTGCAACGATTTCGCATTGGTCCGGTTGTGCGTCTGTTTACAGTGATATTGTCAGTATGTTGCTTTTGAGCCATTGTCCACATGGAAATAATGCGCCGAATTTTATTTTCTATTCAGTCAACTTAAAATATCTGGAATAATTTAGTCGATAATGATTAACTGTAACACATGATAGCAACCTGTGGAACTGGCGCATGTATAATGTGCTATCGCACTTCACGACAACTGGGACAGATAAGGATGGACTGAACAGGCAAACTTGCAGTCTAGTACATTGTACTGAATTTTGTTTGTGTATATTCTTAGAGTGGGATTTTGGAAGAGATAATTCTGATTGACTGCTGCTTATTTTATGAAAACATGTAACGTGTAATGTTCAAAATGTTTCAGAAGTTTCCGTACGGTACACTTGATAATCACCTCGGTAAAATCTGAGGTTATGTGCGAATAAAACATCACACGAATGAAGATACTGACGGATGTGTAAACTCGTGTATTGCAAGGTTTTGTGTTGTGTGTTTATGACCATGCTTGCATCTCCTCAGTAATCGTGGTTAGACGGCTTTGATCAGCGTATTATTAAGTAAATCTGTTCGGTTTTTTTGATACTCCCGCATATTGCGTAATAAATTTCATTGACGAAACTGCGCAGACTCTGGATAATATTGCAAGAAAATTATCGACAATAACTTGGGAATCATTTGTCCAACTGACACACTTGCACTACGTCAGACAAATCTCAAATATGAAGCTATATCCGCTTATCGTTAAGTTGTTGTGGAAAGTCAGTTACTTTTATGCATACGTCAGAGAAAAAAGAACGTTCCTTGAACATAACCAAAGAGAGAGATTGCTTTACGAAAATCGCCTGAGAGCCATTATTCAAGTCAAAATATTGACTAACAGCAGAAATCGAGGGATTCAGAACTACGATTTATCTATTCAGTTTTGAATGGATCAGCTTAATACCAACAACACTCCTCACGCATTGGCGCCACATGAAGATGGCACGTTTATCTCTACACATTGATTTCACATATCAGAAAATGTTTGCGAGAGTTTTCTCAAGTTTCTAAATTAACGGCCGAGTTGCCTGAGATCACTGACCAAGATTGGACTGACGTTTGTAACCGATTGTAGTGCATTTGCCCAATAACCGATTTTAATTGATAATAGCAATAGTTTGTATTGGGGAGACATTATCGAGCAGTCTCAAACACGTATAACAAAATTGACAGACATGGATCAGTGACATGCATTATCACACGCCAGTTTGGTACTGAATCGATTTCCATTGCCACCAAACCCATGATATGTGAATGGCACACATCCTCCTTCGGACAGCTTATAGCCGTACATTATCCTGGTAGTTTCGCAACTTCCTTTATCAACGTCCAGGTTGCAACGATCTGAAAAACAGAAAACATACTGTGACAACTGAACATACTTGACCACCACTTATGAATATATCAAGAAACATTTTTTCCCATCAAATGAGGGTTTCGTTATGTCATCCTGAAACAAGCAAATTTGTGTCTGTCGAGAGTAATTTGGCAGACGTTAGTATTTATTGCGATGTTCTACCACAATGTCTACCTTATTCTTGACCTATTTGATTTCTTTCATGGTTCGATTTGATAAAAAGAATGACGCATATATTTACTGCCGAGTGAATGGATGCCACAGACTATAACACATCCAGTAGAATAATTTCAACGAATGTTTGATGAAAATAGATTAACTTAAACATTTGAGGACGGATGTTTCATGTAATGTTATTGTTTCATTCCAACCACTCCACATGAGAATGTCAAGGCCATCGACAAATATAACACGCTGGATAAATGTTACCTGAATGTCAGTGACGATAAGGTTTGAGAACAGGTTTGATGCAACAAATTATTAAACATGAGATCAGTGACAGACTTCTTCAAAGTAACCAGATATGAACTATGAAGATGTCTTTCTCTTAGGTGGAAGTTTCTAATATTCGCTCGATCTGGAAGCAATCTCTCTCTTTGGTTATGTTCAAGGAACGTTCTTTTTTCTCTGACGTATG
>LOND01004460.1:27135-39375 GCA_014220965.1 Paragonimus kellicotti
TTCTGCGTGTTCCATCGTGATTGGGAATTGTTTCGAAATTTTCTAAGCAAACCTATGCAACCCCTGGTTTGTCGCGTTAGTTACGAATATTACTAACGAGTAATTTGGTAGACTTGTTTATTTGGAAGACACTCGGTTGTAAAAAATCAGGTTTCGGCTGGATTCGAACCAGCGTGGCGTTGGTGGATGGCAGCTTGAACTACCTGAGAAATCCCGTCGGGGCGATCAATCCTCCGGATCATTTGGTGAATTCTATATGAAACAATAGGACAGATGGGTAATAGAGTCCAAATGTGAAATTTCCGAGCTCCCAATGTGGCTTCGTAGCTCAGCTGGTAGAGCGCTTGCCGCGTTTGGGCATGCTGTTTCTGTCGCTGGTTCGAATTCAGCCGGAGCCCTGTTTTTCATAATTGGGTCTCTTCCAAATTACAAGTGTGTTGACATTTCTGCATTGAAGCAACTGGCGGCGCCGAATTAGGAGCATCGTCTTTTTAAATGCTGCGGTGTCCATCCATGACTTCTTAACATGATACGTAACATTTAACTCCGTCAGCCTCATGGCTTTTCCTATTAAATGAACATCTAATCTATACACTTTTGTTTGGGTGCTAATCAGAATTGAATTTCTTACTTCTGATTATTTGTCTTTCCTTTTTCGCATGTTCAACCTTATCGATTTGTATTCACGCGGCGGGCCGCTCATATTTGCCATCAGGAACGACCAACAGCCAAAATGGCTCAATATAAGCTGACCAGTACGGTGATGCTGTGGCTACAAACTCAGCGCGATTCCGCTGGCTATTTCAATCTGGGCGGTAGCTTGACTCGATTTTTGGAGCGCGACGGACCCCTCAGCGATTCCGGCCAGTCGATTAGTACGTCACATATCGTCAACATTGGCCGCATGGTCGAGGTACGTCCGCGTGCACATTACCGAAAGGTGTTACCAGCTTGCTATAACATTTTGCACATCTCATTTGAATGAGTGATTTTCTCGTGATGTCCAAACGAGACATTATGAGAATTTGAAACACTGAGTTCCCTTTAACCACTTCATCAGAGCAGAAAGAAGACATATTGCGATATGTTAACATTTCATTTACTCTCATCAGTCGCAAACGTAAAACATGCTAGTTATATACATCATATAGATAAGGACAAACAGGGACTAGACACATCTACAAGCACACCAATTATTATGTAATCACGACCATGGCAACCCGATAGGTTGCCTCAACCACTTTTGTGCACATAACGTCGGCTGGTAAGTTCGGATGAGCATCGCTTCGCAGAAAGCTAATAACTTCGGGTTTCGATTGCGCAACAATATCTTGAATGAGTTTAATGGGTCAACTTGGTGACCTGTTGTCATGATGTGTTTAGCAATCGATGACGTTGGATTTCGAGCCGTCAGTGCACCAAGTTGAGGCTGGTGCATCATCTGTTGTTTCAACCACTTCGGGATGTGTTCGGCGACTCGCTGTGATAGTTGTCGATCTGTTCTGCCTATGTAAACGTCACTGCAACTGCAAGTGAACTGGTACACAACATGGGAGACAGAAGGAGTTTGACAAACTACTTTCGCGATTGCGGAGAACTGGTTTGAAAGAAGCGTAACTGCGCAGCCGCATACGTTCGAGCCAGAGCAGACATTAATTTTGCTTTTATGTCTGTGATTATGAAAATCATCATGCGAACGATTTTTAACAAAGTCGGCATTTAAAGCTACACAAATTTCAAGGTCACATTCAATCTGTCGGGTACATATTCTGGATGGGAACAGCAACAACCACGTAATCGGTCTTCCGTTTCCGAATAATTTTGTTTTGTAGGGCTACTGCACTTGTTATCACGTCTAATCCCCCTTCACTACCCAGAGGAGCCTGACATCATGATACCAGGTCTATCATAACTCTTACGACCGTGATTCGGTCGTGCATTACAATTTCACAGAATTATAAGAAATTATTGTCATGTGGTCGGACATTTTTCAGCTCATAAACATCACATGATATTGTTGCCTGTGTTTTGCATTTTCTTCTGAGTTTTTTACGGTGCACTCCGTTATTGATTTGACCTCACAGATACATGTGAGCGTAACGTGAACATCAGTCTCATTAAACCGTAGCTTTCGCATTCGGATCGACTTGTCGTAAACGAACACTTGACTTGAGTTTTGTTCGCGTTAGGGCTCATCAACAGGTTGGTACGTCCGCGTGATGTATCATCGACTGTTCCATACGCTTTATGTACATGTCTATCGATCAGTCGATAACCGTTCGGAGTGGCCATCTTATTGATCGTGGGAACTAATCGTATACACTTCCCTTGCTTGCACATTGCATACTGCCTTATGTTGGATTGACTGCTGTTTACCTGCTTTGGTGCGCGTGTTACACTAAACCGTTTTATTAGTCTAGTTATCCTTTCGTTAAGGATACGGTTGAAATACATGGAGCTGTATGGCATGAATGAACTGTGAATCATATTCTAGTTTCTCACGCAGAAGGAGTCTGCCATTATAAGTGGGCAGCTACGTCGGCAATCCTCTCGGAATCTTACAGATGAGAACGTTCCCTCAGATAACAAAGTTGCGGAGTAAGAGGTCGCCAAACCATAGCGGTCAGCTCCAGGCATCAAAGAGACTTCAACGCACAAGATATGAGGACCGTTGAAGGCCGTATAATACATCAAGAGTGGGTTTAAAACTAAGAAGTTACAAAAAAGCTCGGGACGACAGACAATTAAGCCAGTAGCAAAAGAATGCTCGTCTCGCTATGAGCTCAAACACTAGCCGTTGATTATCAACAGTAACCCCAAGAGGTTTTACACAGGTATGTCAGTCGGATTCCAGCTCAGGGTAAACTCTGGACGACACTCGTTCTCTGCAGCCTTCTTTATAAGGAGAGGATTGACGACTGATAGGCAATAGCGGACGCGTTCATGCACAGTTCAGTAGTCGTCTTACCGCTCGGACAAATGGGAAGTAACCTGAACCTCCATCGCATTATCACTCTGCGGGTGCGGTCAGATGGGATCAGAACATTTACGCCCCCACGAAGTCGAACGAGTGATTATCCTTCAGGCACAAACAGCTACTAAAGTCACGCGAAGGAACCATGGACCATAATACACCCGGCTATCCTAAAACTTTTCGACTGTTGGGTCGCTAGATTGCCCAGCTGTTCAACATCACACTTAAACAGAGGGTATTGTCGAGAGGACTGAAACAACGCCACCATACATTCCCATCCTCATATAGATGGTAGTCGAGTGAGATTACAGACCGTAAGCGTCACTGACTAGTGGTCTGTTCAGCAAAAAACTATTTGAGATCGCATAATCACGAGAGAGCGGTCAGCGATCTCCGGCAGAAATTTTTCAAAGCTCCTCAACATGGCTTTTTAGAAAGGCAGATCTTGTCTTACCAATCTGCCGACGTTTTTTTACACTGTCACGGAGAAGTTGGATAGAGGGGAAGTGGTCGAGGTGTGCTACCTAGATTTCCAGAAAGCCTTCGATTCTGTCAACCATAGGCTTTTGGGCTGGAAGCTACGAGAAGCTGGAATATCTCCCAGAATCTCTGTAGCTTTGCGATTCAGACCGTGTGTTCTTTAATTGGAAGAGTCGTGTTGTAGAGTGAGAGTAATGATTGGATAACTGTGCGACACGTTCTTCCCGCTCATGTGTGCAGCGTCACTACACGGTCAATCCTTGTGCACCTCTGCCTCTTCCTGGTTTTCACCTATATAAATGAACCGCTGACCGGACAAACTAGTCAACTCATGTTACTTGTTGCTGCGATGACACATAAACTCGGTGGGAAATGCGTCGGACCGGATTGCCCTTCCAAGAGGACATTCTAAGTATCTGCGGAAATGGACATTACAGGGGGACGTTACCACATCTGATGTTTCTCAAAAGTCATATCCTCGCTAATGCTTCCCACTCGACCCCCAGGTATATAAGGGATGCACATGGACGGACAATCGAGCTAGCAACTAAACAGCAAACGAGAGACTTAGGGTATTTCCAAATCACTAGCACGTTTGCCCATCTGGCATCAGTGTGGCCGTCAAGCCCCGACAAAAAGCACAGAACGGGCGTTGTATAGGCTTTCCGACTGAAATCCGCGATTTCGGTCAACAGTCCATGTTCCCAACAGTATGATTCAGTTCCCACTGTACTTCGCATGAGTTGCAGACCCAACCATAGTAATATGTGCCCAAGCTTGGTGCTACCGTATCGTCATAAAAGACATAAGCTGTCCTCCGAGAAGGATAAAAAGCTAGCACACGAATCAAGCTATAAAGATATGATAACGGTGAGTATAAGGTGTTCAACCTACCAAGACCCGGACTTTAGAGTCATTTGAACTTATTCGTCGCTGCAAAACGCCGACAAAAGGTAAGACGGAGACCTACTTAAAGTGTACAAGCCTTTACACTACACCGCGCCAACAAGTCCCTTGGCGTGTTTGTTCGTGATACGTCAGGACAGAGATTTAAGAGGTCATAGGTTCACAATCAAAAAAACAAGATCACGGTTGGCTGTTCGATTTAACTTTTTCACTAATCGGGTAATCAACTCGTGGAACAAATTGCCTGCCGAGATTGTGGAGGCCTCCAGTTCGTCAAGACGTTGAATTCAAGGAGGAGTTAGACACAATTTGGCCGGCAACCTATTTGCCTTAGACTTAGAATATATACAGAGAGAATATGATAACGCTTCTAACTTCTGCTCTATAGCTCGTGGCAATCACCAAGATGTTCATGCTGCAATATATATATATATCATCTGTCCCTAACCTTAGACCATTACCGAACGCAGTCTGCATGCGACAGAAAGACGCAGTCTCCTGGTCAATTCTACACAGAAGAATCACACAGATATAGATACAGGAGACTGTCACCAGGCGGCAGGCCTTCATCAAGTCCTGGATTTGAGATTGAAATTGAAATTGGAAATGCACACGACATCGACCCACACCCGCAGAGGTAGTTCGATAATTGAGTTAAAAATTAAAGCTTCGATGAATTCTTTGAATAATCGAGAACCGCTAAGCAAATCCATTTGAAACCTGTAGAAGATTGACATAGAATGCAACTATAAGATGAAGCAAGTGTCATGGTTGCAAAACGAAATGCAAGACACTGAGTGATGACTACTGGAACGGAATAATAGGAACGAATTTGGAACCTAGACGGACATAAGTTGAAACTCGGTGTCTTCGAGATACTTGAGTGCTATGCGGCCTTATTGTTGCAATACCATGCAAAAACACTAGTGATCTCGAGCTAATTTGAATGAAAGGAACGATATTGGAACAGTAGACGGCAACACTGAAACTCGGTATGCTCTCTCTGCGCGTCTTATGTTGCCACGATGCAACACTATGTGATCGACTATTGAATGTGAATAGTGATAACGAATTGGTAACATACGATACGTGGAACAAAAAGTGAACTCGATTGAATTGCAGTCTACCTGCTCTGCCTTATGGTTGGGAAACGATTTGCAAAAAAATCTAGTGATCGACTATTCGCAGTGCGTAATCAGGGAACCGCACTCTCTCACGGAACAAGTGAACTGCTTTGTTAAGACGTATAAAGCCTCACTAAAAGCGCGTTGAAAACAAAGCAGTACTCACGCTTAAACATACGTAATGTCCATCCATTCTATCGCACCAACTTCACGAGTTCAGTCAAGCAGTAGTTCATGCTTATACACTCTTATAACTGCTCCATCCGTTTGCCACACCTTACGAGTTACGTCGTGCATTAGTCCATGCTTAGACACTTATAGCTGCTCCATCCGTTTTTCCTACTTCGCGAATTATGACAAGCAGTAGTTACATGCAATTAGACACTTATAACTGTTCCATCCGTTTGCCACACCTTGCTAGTTAAGCCAAACAGTGCTATATGCTGAAACGCGGGTGAACGTCTGAAGTAAATGAGAAAACGAACCACCATTGGCGAGCAGCATCGACGTTGAATTATGTATTTGTAGATACTTATAGTGGAAAATTTAACGGAATACATACCGACTCCACCTTCATTCAGCACACGATGTAGCCACGGGTGTTCCCGCGTTCTGCGTGTCCTTCCGGATGACATGCCCCGTGTCACATGCGATCGTAGTCACCTTGTTCATCACATCTGATATCTGCAAGTGAACTGTGTACCCAACATAATGTGAATGAACTCACTTTCTTCAATTATATCAACAGGATAGTCGTTCCCGGTTATGTTGATTCGCGCTCTCTTCGGCTTGTGTGTAACCAGTACGCTGTCAGCAGGCCCGTCTACGTCGACATCCGTTGCGGGGGATCTGCCGGACTTGGCTTTCATAATAAACAAGTCTACCAAATTACTCGTTAGTAATATTCGTAACTAACGCGACAAACCAAGTGTTGCATAGGTTTGCTTAGAAAATTTCGAAACAATTCCCAATCACGATGGAACACGCAGAAATGAGGACTCGTGAGTCATCTAAACAATGGTTGAGGACCTTACAGAAGGCAGTCAACGGTCGGACTCGAAGGCATGAAGATTGGTGCATTACGATTCCCCTTTCTCCTCCAATAATTTATCTTTGCATACTACGCAGTTTCGCAACAAATGGTTCTATCATTGCAACACAACGAGTAGCGAGCATTCGTGTTACCCACTCCCATACATGTGGGCAGCCACTTCGATCATATCGTTTGGATAGCACGCTCCCATCTTCGTCAAATAATATGTGCGGAATCAAACTGCTTTACATCTCATCACAACAATCTAACTTATGAGACCCACTCTCGATGCCCTAAGGCCAATCCTGTGTATTGATTGGTACGATCAAGTGCCGAGTTGTGGTTTACTAGCCGCCCGTTGATGTGCACCATAGTGAGTGGTAAACGAAAGTTTTGGAAAAACGAAGATACTGGATTGTCAACGAATTGAAGCCACATGGGACACGAAAGTGAAAGTAGTGCAAGAAAAAGAGAATGATCGGTAAGAGGAAACATCAATAAAATAAGTGATCGTCAAGTACAGCAAACAGGGTTGTCTCATAAGTGTTGAAAAACACCATTCGTGAGAAAGAGAAACTGTGATTGAAATGTCTGTCCGCAAAAGAAGGAGTGAGCAGCGGTGTAGCCTGGTCAAAAGATTCAACGGATGGCCAGTATTTTTAGTAGGCATTGTACTGCGGAATTATTCACCCGACCGTCTGAATGTAGAGCGATGACGTTGATTTTTTTTTAAACAAAGAAACCACTGCGTGATTAACTTTTTACGATAATCAAATGAAATAACATCAATTTGCTTAATGCTAGCTCGAGCGCATCGTTCAATTTCGTCGTCCACAAGCATTAAATCCAATTTCTTCCCGATTGTAGCGACTTTTCAACTTATTCAACAGATAGGCAGTGTCTTTCCTTCAAAAGAAATATAACATTCAGCTTTTTTTACAATCCTGTTAGAGTACTGCAGTCCGATTCATTCTCAATTTATATGCTTAAACGACCGGACATCCATCCTATGGGGCACGAATCGGAGATGTTTATGAAGGCGAAACTCCTTCGTCATTTCCACTTTAATCTTATTTGCTCCCAAGCCCGTTTCAAAGGAAGCGTTTATGCCAACGTATACAAATGACGTCGTTTATGAAGCTCCGATATCCCGAAGTATCCCCCTTCCTTGCCTTCAAATTATCTTACGGAATTGGCCATCGGAATGGTGATTAATATTCTAGTCATAAAAATATGAATCATTTGCGGCTTCTGACTGGTGTTTCCAACTACTGGTTAAGAACAAGGTCCTTCCAAAATTTCATCTGTTAAATATTTGAGCGTTTCACTGAACCACAAATCGACGTCGTCTTTTCACGCTACAACATTTTTACAGAAGTGAAAATACACGGTTTGGTTTACTTCTGAAGTCGCTTTCATCTCCGTGCGATTTAATTCAGATTTTCATGAATGCATGCGTATTCCCTTTTTGGTCCAATATTTCAGGCTATTTTTTTAAAACCGTAGTGCATTTTTCTAGTGGTTAGGGTACTTCTTGCGAAGATCTTATAGAACTCATCACATTCCAGAATTTTCAGGACTATGAATTGTGTGCTTTCTACTTTTCGTCTGATTTCCACGATGTTTCGGTTACCAGTCTCCCGGAAACA
The DNA here is from genome assembly GCA_014220965.1 of Paragonimus kellicotti. NCBI lineage: Eukaryota > Metazoa > Platyhelminthes > Trematoda > Plagiorchiida > Troglotrematidae > Paragonimus > Paragonimus kellicotti. The sequence continues at coordinate 35,302 of LOND01004460.1, forward strand.
ATGTAAACGGGTTGGCTAGCTCAGTGCTATCTGGCGTATTACAAGGTTGTGGAACGAGGAATGAATTTTCGCGTGAGAAGTAACTGCAGACTAGCAGGGGTCGCCCGATGAACAAGCAGTCGTGTGCAGTCAGCGGTAGTATTACCAGAGTGCACTGGATTTATGGCTAGCAATCAAGTTCTCTATGAAATGTCACACAGGCTCTTTGACAGTACTACGACACAAAAGGGTTCAAAATACCTCCTCCAACGACAGCACATGAGCTCCCAACCGGTGTAGTGTTCAAATGGCGTGCAGATAGCAATGGCAACCAGTAACCATAGTCTAATCCCGAGAAACTAGTCTCAACGGGTAAGGCTGATGTACCGAACACCTAGAACCTCATTCAAAGAACATATGAATCACTATTGGTAGCCCGCCACAATTAAACACAAACTTCGTGCCTCACCCGGTTGCATTATGGGTTAGATTTTGAATGAGACTTCGGATGGGGATCACCTAAAGTCAACCCCCACCTTCGGTCTGAACAACCGGAAAGTAACGAGTCTATGGGATTCAGGAACAACCTTAAAACGATCTGCGATTCAACTACTTTTTACACGTTACTTGGTCGTGCGGTCGGAGTTAGCACGTCAAAACGCACTTCACATTCTTCATTCCACGGCTACTCAACCCACGTACATCACAGTATCCATTTGTCCCTTGCAACGCAAAAGGAATTCGCTGGCCCCAAGCGATAATCATACTGAAACATGCTAAAAACGTAATAATACTACGAATTACGGTAAACAACTGTCCTCAAAGTCATTCTCAACAAATAACCCGCCTAGATGATTTCTAGAGCCTCGAACCTGCTTAAGATAGCTGTCGATAACGTTCGAACGTTTAAGCAGATTGGTCAGCGAGAGGCCTTGGCTCGCATGCTGGAAATCCTTGCTGTTATGCGGAATGCTGCATCCAGGACTCCAACACCATAGTGAACGCATCATCACCACTTACTGCAAGAATTCTATGTGCACCTGTTTGCTGACCCTGTGGCCTCAGTGTAAATACAAGTGTGAGTTAGGGTTGTGATGATCGGTGACGCAGAATACGTTTCAATTGATCGGATCATCTGCCAACAATCCGGACTATTCAGCTAAAGTTGTGAGGGACCGTCCTGATAAACCATACTTGTCTATCCTCGCAGTATGCACTCCTGTAGACTGCAACTCTGCAACCATCTAAAGTGCGCAGAACGCGCGGCATGGATGCAGCGGCCCCAATGAAGACTGGAATGCTCAGATGGGTAACTAATGAATCCATATCAGAAAGCCTGCATTCTGTGACCACTCGTCGTGCTGATAATGGCAAACGTCTGCTATAGCTATGTAAAGACCACAACTTTTCCTAGGTAAGTACCAACTACGTACACTTTAAACACCAACGCGTCACCCGGAAGCCGTCATTGCCTACTCAAACGAAGGCTCAAACAGAGAACGTCGCCAGTAACTACCGTTGATGTGGCTGTATGACTGCGCATCAATCTGGAGCGCCTGCTCAGACTCAAACTACACGTCTGTTTGGGCTGAACTGACACTGCGCCTCAGTGAACCACCAAAACGTCGTCGGCAAGGCCTGACGTAACAAAACTGCATTAGCCTGAAATGCTCGAGAAGTACCAAGTTTCGCTGGCTCTTGGACTTGCAAATGTACCATTCATAAGCACACAAGCTTGTTGGATCACCATTTGCAATGTTACGCATAAAGTAGGTAGCACCACATGGAAAACCATCATTCATTTGTCTGCCAGTCATTAAATATTAGTTCACTATTAAAATTCCGAACATTCACCAGAGTATTTCGGCTGATTATGAATATGACCCAGTTTGCAAAACAGCTAAATCAGAACACGTGGGGCAACTTCCTAAACAATGACAGGCTTGGCGATCAGCAAACACAGTAAAGGTGGATTCGGCGGCCACAGCTGAAAAATGTCAGCAGTTGTTTCAACTCGTCCGGACCGTTGATGAGGCTAACAGTGAACCCAATTTACAAACTGTAAAGGCGAACATAACGCCGGTGGGGCTATTCGAACAGCAGTTCAACCGGCCATTCACGCCATATACGTATCCCGTTTTATAGCTATGAAAGTGTACTCTGACCGGAGGACGCCTGCCCTCGAAATTGAACTGAAGCCACGCAAAACATCAAGCTTCTAAAACGACGCAAGGCGCCTGGTATCGACAGGCTCTCTGAAACACCTTACAAGAATGGTAGCCTTGCATTAATGTAGTGACGTTGTGAACACCGTTGCTCACCAGACCACAATACAGGAACATTTGTCCAAGCAACAATCAAGAACACTGAAGCAGGGCACCAACCGCAATGTTATGTGTTGCATATGTCCGACGAGTTCCTATTGGGCCGCGCTACCCAACCAGATAGACCATTATAGTCAAGATCAATAACTCCGCGACAATATGCTACGTGACTTACAGTTATCATCTTCGGTTGGTTAATACCAACCACAATCAACCAGGCCTTTGTCTTTTAGCTGTCGGTATTTCAGTCGTATAGTCCTGAGATCCAAACGTAGATCGATATCCAGCACTTCAGTCGAATTCCGAAGCGCAAGCATATAAGATCAATGAACTAGCCATTTCTACAGAGGCTCTGAGTTGAGGATGTCAATCTACCTGACTGGGAAGCTCATACAGTTGCTCTCGACTGACCGGCGATGTCAGCTTCGGTAGGGTTCTACTCCAAGACCAGTAGGAACCTGTAACAGCGCACAATACCGCTGGTAATACGCTGCAAACGTTCAAGGAGTTTGCAAATTTAGGTAACTGCACCAACCATGGTGGAATGTCTGATGAGACCAGTGATCGAATAGCCAAAGCCGGGGTAAAATTTATGAATCTCCGCTATATGTGGCGTCAAAATGACAGCATTTTCCGCTGAAAGGCAGAGTATAGTGTTACAGCATGCACAATCTATCTGTATGATTTGTTCATGCGGATAACGCTTAGAGACTGTCTGTTTTCGATCGCCCGTGGCTTTGTGCTATTTACACATGTGGTGAGAACACCGCATAAGTATCCAAACGGTTCATCAGTTGAAAGTTCCACTCTAATTTGGGACCATCAGTATCGTGATATTTACTGTCGCCCACCGGGTAACAGTTACAATCACTCTATGTGACTGGAAAGTCTATGGGAATGCGACAGCTGCGATCAATTGTGGGTGATGTTCAACTTGAAATTAACCAAATCCTCGACTACTCATCAGTATCCAAGTATAAGATGTCGCGTACTTTTAACAACGTTCAGGGAGGGTGCACGCCTAACGACTAACGGGATAAAATCAATTGTGTGATGTTCAATTTTTAACTGCTTTAGGGCTCGCCAGTAAGATAAAATTTGTTAGCAGTAGCCAACAGCCGTCCAGTGCAGTGCGTTTATAGTATCCAAATAGAGTGTCGCCAATTTCATATAAACGTGCATAAAAGGTAAGTCAAAAATGAGGACATTACCTCTGCAATTGTTGTAGCCACTCCGTTATCATCCAGTCGTGTGATAAAAATCAGTATCGAGTTAAGTTAAAGTTGAAGCAGTAGTTTGCCTCATGCACTCCAGGAGATTTCTACTTATCATTTACGTATTCAACAAGCGGAATATTCATTACTCACGCCACTGGTTCACTTTCGCAATCACTTTCTGTAAAATAATTTCTGGATTAGTAAAGTACTATGCCACACAATGAATAATTGAAGTACCACGATACGAGTACTGCAAATAGGCTTGTAATTATATGAGGACATTTTTGCCGTCATTCTTACAAGCTTGCAGTCCACAACAATTGGAAGAAGTGGAAACAACGTAGTTAGATACAACCTCGAAGGAGTACAAGTTTTCACAGCAGGAGCCTCATCGAATTCGATTCCGAATCATTTCGAACGGCCTCTCCAACCACTCAGTTATCGTTCTCAGGGTCCCAGTCAGCAAGTCGATTACGCCTTAAGGTACTACGTTGGAACCCTTTTCTTTCCAACCCAGCTTATACGTTGGTCTTCTAGTTGTCATTTCCAAATCA
>LOND01004461.1:26358-36757 GCA_014220965.1 Paragonimus kellicotti
GCCGCAATACCTCAGTGTTCGGAATCATGTCCGAACACCGAATACCCAAGATGCGCCGCAGAAATTGCAAATGAAAGTGGCTAAGCTAGCGCATGTTCCGCTGATACAATGTCCATGTTTCACTGCCACACAACAGTATAGGCAACACAATTTGACGGTAGACAAAGAGCTTAGGGCTAGGCTTCAGTATGTGGTTCTTCCAAACACGTCTTTCAAGACTTTCGAACGCAACCCTAGCCTTTGCCACACGAGGCTCTCAACTCGCGGTCCACGGACAGATCGGTGGACAAATTGCTACCCAAGTAGCAGAAATCAGCGCAGCTGTCGACAACGGCTCCATTGATGCGAATTTGGGGTGAAGGTGAACAGACAGCACCTTCGCCCGGAGAAGGCTGAAAGAAAGAAAATGTCTTACCTGTGTTGATATCCAATCCAAACTTGGATGCCGCGGTCGCGAAAGCAGTGGTCAGTCGCTGTAGTTCGTCCTCGCTGTGTGCGAATAGCGCGCTGTCATCTGCAAATAGAAGCATGCGCATCGTTGAGGTATGTAACCGCTTCAGCTTTTCGAGGCACACCATGTGCATGTAATCCGGAAGAAAGCAGGTTATCATATTCCACGTGCAATCTCTCAAAAGGAGACTGAACAACATGATGTTCTTGTTGGCGTCTGGTTCTGAAGTCGACACCCGTTCGTAAGCGATATATGCTTGGTGTGAACACCATTTTCCGGTCGACGTAGACTCCCGGTACTGTACATTTTTCGCAACAGTAATAACCGGTATGGTTTTCCACCCGACGAATAAATGCTCTTGCAGGTGCATCACCAACCACGCAATTCAAAACCACCTGCACATGACGGTTATACGTTGACAGCAACCTACCATCCTGTAGTAAAGTCAGCAAGTCCTCAGTCAAACTATCGAGATATTTCTCTACATTCACCGGTTTAGGCAAACATAAGTGTTAAGGGGGCTGTCAACATTCCCAGTATGGGCCACAATTGTACACGTGAGCTGCTGAAAAGGGTAACGCCGTCGATGTGCAGTTGAAGCTGGAGAATTTCAAGTCATCCGTCCATCGGTCATGTACAGCATGGATTATGCGATTATTCAAAACGAATTGAACATACTCCCCACCCTCGGTGAACGTAGAAGCACACTCACGTGGTGTTCTCAACAAAATACGTGCATCCAACGGCAACTCAGGCATTATTTTTACTCGAATGACAGAGCATAATGCCGACGGCTTTCAAAGACACGAGCCTCGACAGTGATGGAGCGAACAATTTCCGTGGATGTCACCTTCTCCTCGTTGGTACCAATTACATTGTTGTCTGAAACGAATACGGTAATAGTGTTCAATTACATGATTACCTACCGGAATCCTGCACCACAGAAGGGTCCCCTATGAACGCCGCTGGAGTGACTGCCGAAGTTGAAGACTGCAGAACGAAACCCGCGGACCTTGCATCTGCAGACAAAACTTCCTCAACAATTTCCGTGAAACACAGGATGGTTTCAAGGGAACTGTCGACTGCGAACGTTACTTAACATCGCAGCAGTTACTCACCTAGATAATGTTGCAGAACGGGAAGATTCGTCTGAGCCTTCACAACAACACCAGCTGTCAGTTTCTTACAGTTGCTTCCGGAACGTTCCCCACTAGCTACTTTAGCCAAACGGTAAAAGTGAGCAGGCGTTCAAACTCGCGGCTTATTTACCGCCTTACTGCTCATTTCAGATATGACAAAGGAAACAAGAGAGCTGAAATTATTGAAACAGGTTTTGAAGAGGAAAACAGTTTGTGATAGTTTTGGTTTCCATAATGGTCGCAAAATTTACATAAGAAAGTATATCTATCTCATGTCGGTTTACTTTTAAAAACACACTGGTGTGCCAGAATTACTGATTTGAGGAACCATGTCAGACTTCATACTGAATGAAGTGTGGGTGAATCTATTTAGCTCCTAACAATACCTCCACTCTCACGACTGTGATTTAGGTGTAATAGCTACGTTTACTGTGTAACGCCAAACAAGCCGCATGGTACTTGTACCTCAGCTAGCTGCAAACATTGTAGAGAGGCTGACCAACTCATCTACTGCAATCCTGAAGTACGTTTTACGCACCAGGATGAAATATGCTCAAAACGTTGGTTGTCAACTTTCATGTGACCGATCGCCTTCATGTATCTCGTAAGAATCACCTACTGACAAAATTGACATTTTCCGTGGAAAGTTTAGTTCAACGAACAAGCCGTTAACTGACTGATGCATTGACTTGTAGTCGAATATGGAAAACTCTCTCATTTGCGACGACTTCAAACCACATTCCACATTCACATACGTCAAACTGTCCAAATGTTGTCGACGTCTTTTACGCCCATAACCCAGCAAGATGTTCCTGCATGGTGTTGAGCATCAGGCTCAGAACATCTAACGTCACATCTACCATGTACAACGGTGTGTTAAACGAAATGTTGAATCACTGTTGCATTGAAAACGTGAGAGTACGCACAGTCTCAACGAAAACGTATAGGTAAGCTTTGCAAAACGTCAGATGAATCGGATGTGCAACTATCCCCACGAACGCATGAGGCATTTAATAATATTACTGTAGCTATAGAAATCAAGTAACTAGGAGATTGAAAATGCCATATTAACTGACAACGCTTGATGAGCAGGTGGTATAATCCAAAAAATTCAAAACTGATATTTACGGATGTGTAGCTGTGGTGAATTTTCTTGAAGTAACCACATAACTGACAACTATATTACTAGATGAAACACGTGATGTAATTAAGCACTACCAGTATAAAACAGTCATACTGAGATGTGTGATGCAAAACACTGTCATACCAGTGATAAATAACACAAAACTGAATCACTTAACTAGGTCGAAGAGTATTTGAAGTGAAGCATCAGCTAGCTAGTATGTCTCGAGCATCGTTTGTTGCGAGATTGTAATCATCGAAGTGGGTCGGACGTAACTGTGAGCAACTCAACAAGTTCAACTGTGTCTTCGAAGCCTACGACAATAAGCCATTTCGAACTGTCTTGTTTTGATCAGTTGTCACATTGCCAGCACTTCTGCTTTCCAGTAATTATCAGGTTGCCAGATCATCTCGAATAGGGATCAGTTACCGTCATTTTGGTAAACGTTGCCTCAGTGGATGAAACCAATGAAAATTTGAGTGGAGTCATTTGGGTGACTTTGTTTAATCAAGCCCCACAATATTCTTTGAGCCGTATTTTGAAGTACGCTATCAGGAAGTGCGGGGGTTGTTTACACGGTCAACTGTGACATCCCAACGAACTCCACAGGATTTGAAACTATCATTGAACAATCACTCCAATTCTGTCATATTCATAGCAGTGGGACTGTTGAGTCAATTCATATTGTGTTGCTTGATCAACATTCAAGAGCCCGTGATGAACTGAATAAACATGGTTAAAGGATGGGAGAAAGCCATCTAACGTTGATGTCAATGTTTTGCACACAGACCAAAGCAGAATTTTCCACACGGGATTATGTATCACAGCAGATCATTTTCTACGAGACATACAATCCAACTGATCAGCATCCTCCTCTGCTCTGGCCAGCTCTAACTTTGATGGTATTAGTTCCTGCTGCCTTGCGATATCACGTTTCTGGATCCAGTGTACTATTCGCTCTTGAATATCTTAGTATGTTCCTCTTGGCTTTTTCTACTGTAAAAACTCGGTCGATGTAATATCTGTTTCGAGCGTTATTTTTAGCCCTATGTTGCTGCTTTTGTGGGCGCTGATATCCGCATCCTCTCTTTTCGCCGTCTCTCCTCCCTCCTCGCTATCAATCGACTATCACGCGTTGTGTGGGGAGCTCTACTCGAGCGATCACGGCAGTAGTACTCCTATTACAAAGACAAACTCAAAAATAACCTACAAAACAGATATTGCATCGACCGGATTTTTTACAAGTAATAAAAAGCCAGAGGACAACTAAGATTTCAAAGCGAATAAAGTACACTGGATTCCAGAACGTGGAATGAACTAATACCAAATCAAAGTTAAGCTTGCGCCAGAGCAGAGGAGGATGCCTGATCAGTTGGATGGTATGTCTCGTAGAAAATGATCTGCTGTGATACATAATCCCGTGTGGAAAATTCTGCTTTGGTCTGTGTGCAAAACATTGACATCAACGTCAGATGGCTTTCTCCCATCCTTTAACCATGTTTATTCAAGCTTCCATCCACGGGCTCTTAAATGTTGATCAAGCAACACAATATGAATTGACTCAACAGTCTCACTGCTATAATTATGACAGAATTGGAGTGATTGTTCAATGATAGTTTCAAATCCTGTGCGATCGTGGAGCGACAGTTGACCGTTGTAAACAACCCCCGCACTTCCTGATAGCGTACTTCAAAATATGGCTCAAAGAATATTGTGGGCTTGATTAAACAAAGTCACCCAAATGACTCCACTCGAATTTTCGTTAGGTTGGAGTGTGGAGGCCAACGTTTACCAAAATGACGGTAACTGATCCCTATTCGAGATGATCTGGCAACCTGATAATTACTGGAAAGCAGAAGTGCTGGCAATGTGACAACTGATCAAAACAAGACAGTTCGAAATGGCTTATTGTCGTAGGCTTCGAAGACACAGTTGAACTTGTTGAGTTGCTCACAGTTACGTCCGACCCACTTCGATGATTACAATCTCGCAACAAACGATGCTCGAGACATACTAGCTAGCTGATGCTTCACTTCAAATACTCTTCGACCTAGTTAAGTGATTCAGTTTTGTGTTAGTTATCACTTGGGTATGAGACATGTCACGACACTCTGTTCAGTGGTGATTTGTGGTTTTTTATCTGGGTGAGAGAGTGCTTAATTACATCACGTGTTTCATCTCCAGTAATATAGTTGTCAGTTATGTGGTTACTTCAAGAAAATTCACCACAGCTACACATCCGTAAATATCAGTTTTGAATTTTTTGGATTATACCACCTGCTCATCAGCGTTGTCAGTTAATATGGCATTTTCAATCTCCTAGTTACTTGATTTCTTTAGCTACAGTAATATCAATTGAAGCCCTCAGGCGTCGTGGGCGCATAGTTGCACATCCGATTCATCTGACTGCAAGCTACCTATACGTTTTTCGTGTAGACTGTGCGTACTCTCACGTTTTCAATGCAACAGTGATTCAAATATTTCGTTTAACACACCGTTGTACATGGTAGATGTGACGTTAGATGTTCTGAGCCTGATGCTCAACACCATGCAGGAACATCTTGCTGGGTTATGGGCGTAAAAGACGTCGACAAACATTTTGGGGGGGACAGTTTGACGTATGTGAATGTGGAATGTAGTTTGAAGTCGTCGCAAATGAGAGAGTTTTCCATATTCGACTACAAGTCAATGCATCAGTCAGTTAACGGCTTGTTCGTTGAGACTAAACTTTCCACGGAAAATGTCAACTTTGTCAGTAGGTGATTCTTACGAGATACATGAAGGCGATCGGTCACATGAAAGTTGACAACCAACGTTTTCAGCATATTTCATCCTGGTGCGTAAAACGTACTTCAGGATTGTAGTAGATGAGTTTGTCAGCCTCTCGACAATGTTTACAGCTAGCTGAGGTACGAAGTACCATGCGGGCTTGTTTGGCGTTACACAGTAAACGTGGCTATTACACCTAAAATTCACAGTCGTGAAGGAGTATTGTTAGGAGCTTAAGATTCACGCGACACTTCAGTTCAGTGATGAAGGTCTGAACTATGTCCTCAAATCAGTAGATTCTGCACACCAGTGTGTTAAAAAGAGTAAAACCGAGCATGAGATAGAATATAACTTCCTTTTGCGTAGGATTTTTGCACGACTAGGAACCAAAAAACTACACCAAAACTGTCCTCTTCAAAAACCTGTTTCAATAATTTCAGCTCTCTTATTTCCTTTGTCATATCTGAAATGAGCAGTAAGGCGGTAAGTAAGCCGCGAGTTTCAACGCCTGCTCACGTTACCGCGCCATCATTCCAACACTCAAAGGAATATCTCGAGACGGCCGCGGAATATTGTCAAAGTCCACAGTGGATGGATGGAGGACAACACGAGCGACCGGACGAGCTATCGCTCAACAAGATCGGACTAACGGGCGAGGAGTGGCAGGCGGAAAACCCCCGGTAGAAGGCGCCGATCACACACGTAAACCGGGCAGAAGTGCACACGACGCGTGAGCGGAAACCTGGACGTGTTGTGGACTGGAATGATGACTCAAACGCGAGCGCATGCGTAGCGTGGTAACTATCGCGTTGGTTAATAAAGATTGTGCTTTATTGGACGCCTTTTCGCTACAATATTACGCATACTCCAAAAGTGTGATGGATTCAATATATACCAAAAATGTATTGGATAAGTGAGCAACTTGAGAGAGTTCAAGCTAATTATTTCCGGTTAGTGACTGGAACATGTTTAATAACCAGTTGCATTGTGTGATGTTGCATATTCGGTAACATTTAGTTGAGGCACGTTCATAACACGCATGCAACAGAATACAGTATATGTTGCATAATTACATGTGAAGAGAAATCACCATAGACGGATATTTAGGGCCACCTTTGTTCATACACTGGATGTGGATTGTAATCACTTATGGAACAACATTACATAATCAAGAAAACTATCACGTTTATTGTGTGAATAACGCAATCATTTGGAGGTTTCCAACTGATGAATTGGGACTTATCTACTGGTTTGATTATGTTCGGAACTTCTCCAGGATAGATTGCATTGGTGGCTTCCTCCAATTCATGAAACTTGAAACAGTGATGTCTTTCAGGTCACACGACCATGCCAGCGATAAAAGAGTGGTAGAGTGTGCAGATTAAATAGTTTCTCTCTGTTAGCTGGCAAATGGCCATTTCACTCATAGCTTACCTGTTCCTCAAGATACCTCAATGAAGATTAGAAACTTGCATCTCCAATTGCTTATCAACACGACGGCTGGTGAACAGCAATTTTTGGTTGTGATACAATCTTTCGTTGCAAACATATTTTAACAACCAAGAAGAGACCTAGTTGTGAAAAATCAAGTTATCAATGCACCGGAACAGTTGACGAGAACAGAATACACAGTCGTGAAAACTGCTTCACCGACTCAGTTTTGAAGCCTGTTCTCCTTCCGTTCGGCAAAGTATATCACCCTATTTGAAAGTGTGCAATACATTGACTGCGACGTCATTTGTGAACTACTCAGGTTTGCCTTTCCTGATGGACTAATATACTATACATATCGGGGTTAATAACCGGATGATGAGTAAAAACTCATCGGGCAAGAATGAATGACATAACATTGCATGGTCTCTATTACCAAATGAACGACCACCAATTATGTATCACCGTGCTAATCTCCGGATTAATTGTGCCACACAGGCAAGTGTGAATCGGTATGGAGAAGAAGTTGACAAAACCTCAGAATTTTACCATGCGAATAAATTCTCACGTAGATTTCATAGATACAGTACGGAATGCTAAATGAAAGAATGCATCGTTTTGACAGATGAAGTTTTAGTATAAATCGAACTTGAAGATCCAATTCCAAATTTGCGAATCTAACACGATTTATTTCTTAGACAACAGTCCGTTTTTCACTATTACAACGATCCGGGGAAAAAAGTGAATGGATAATAACTGTGATAGAAACGGAATGTTTATCTGGTATGGGACACCAAGCGAGGTGGATTAGGCAACAATCTACGACAAACAGCTTGACACAGAGTTTCACAATTTAACCGCACAAGAACTAACGATGACAATACTGTTGAGCGTCACCCACGTTGTACATGGCCTCTCCACTCACACAGTACAAACATTATATTAGTTTGAATAATACACGCCCACATCTGTGAACACGGGAAACAAGGCGTATTCTGGCTCGAATGCAAACTGTTACACCCTCCTTGTGTGGTAACACGTAGTGTTAAGCAAACTGGTGCACCGTGAGAATGGCAATGGGAAACACTGGAAGAACAGATGTGTTTTCAAGTGAACACAACACACAACAAGATCAGACCACCTGGGTAATATTTTCAATTTCAAAATACCATTAGTTCAACTACCTGGTCATTTAACATTGCCGGTACAGGAACATGTCTCACTGAAATTATGGCGATTAATTATGATGAGACCTAATTATCTTCGAGCTGCCCGACCAAGAGATATAAATCCCCAGTATCAAGCACTCGCTTGCGAATTGGAATGCAACGACAGCCAGATACACCACCAACACTACAAACAACAATATCGGACCACTTATGTATTAGTTGAAATTCCGCATATAGGCACTGAGATGTTTGTGATGTGAGACAACTGAATTACTCGGTTGGTATATAAGGAACACACACGTACCCTAACTGTACTCATCTGAATAATCTACACTATACTTCTAGATCAATCCAATGAAGAATCCCATAAATGAGGATGTGTCTTCCAATCGACAACAACCTGCTACGACAGAGGATGAATTTTCAAGCATACTTCCGCTTGGTAGGACCACTGAAACCAACGGTAACCAAGAAACAACACCTCAGGAACAGCCCCGAGTTGAGAGTAGTCCAACCTCGCGCATGGTCAGTCAGATGGTCACGAATGAACAGATCCCAGATGAATCGTCATCAACCGTGTCGATTGTGGTCAGTACGATTGCATCGACGATTGTAACAACGGCCACTACAAGTTAGTTTTAATCTCCTGTCTGCTATGTGTAACAAATCACTACGTTTCGACCAATCTAACTACATGTGCACATCAGCAAATTCTATCGTCTTATCTACTCCTTTTGTTTCCTCTAATATAGTCGAATCAACATCGAAACATTTCACGGAAGCTCCTGTTTTGCCGCTTTCTGCCAACCTACATCCACTGGAATCGCTTCATGGTGAGGACCACTAGTTGCAACCATACCATCTGTTCTGAATAGCAGATGTTGCCAAAACGTTTCATCGAACACTGTCTTATCAAATTGCAATCGCACCATTTCCAACATATGTGCATCACACTAGTTCGGCTAATACCGTGTGTAAAAGATGTTGCATCCGTTTTCCTGTTTAATTGTTCTAAGGTCAGCTAGCCTGGGTTGAAACAGAAGATACGCTACTATGCACAACAAATTGTGGTAGACAAGAATTGCGATCGATTATTTCACTCACATTCTGGTCGTCTGTGGATTATCTATAGACCAGTACATACTGAATCTGAGTAAACTGGATGCAGAATGCTCTGTGACGTGAGCATGGACATAGGAAAACAGTCAGGTGTACTAAGTGCATGCCCATGAATTCGATAATTGTGAATCGTATCATTCAATCTACAATAATTCGATGTTTTCTTTGTCATTCAACGTAGATGTGCGTTACAAGGCAACAACCAACCACTGTTGGCAATTCGAGGACATGCAGGAAGGAATACGAATCGTTGACCGTGGCTCATCAAACAACCCTCTTACAGACGCGATTGTTAGGCGGGCGAAAGAGTATGACGACGACTTGGTTGGCTATGGTCTTACATATGACAGTAAGAATACAGACACTGTTGGATGTTAGAAGTTTGTATTGTCTTTCCAGTATGAAACACGACACTTTCGGTACAGGAAATCAAACCATGTTTGTCGATTTGGCCAACAAAAATGGATCAGCTCTCGAAACACAGTTTCTCCATGGGCTTGGAAGCGGAGCAGCAAGAAGCATTCTAGTGAATCGTGGGGATGTGAACGCGGGTTGTGTGAACTTGGCGAATGATTTGAACGTGGAACATGCATATTTGAAAGACTGTTTATTGCATGCTTCAGCTTGTGAGTACGGAATAACTTGGGCTGCTTGGCTACAGTTCTTGAGCCTCAACATGGAATCTAAGGAAATACTGATTGGAACAGGTGAGGCGTGACTTTGCACAGAAATCCGCCACCACCAAAGAAAAATGCTCATCATTGCAATAATTCACCTAATATTATCTATTCATTAGGTGAACTTCAGAAATGTTCTGTTGTATGCCTATCGCTTGATAGAATTGGACTAATTTATTGCTAATCGGTGAATCTCTTGAAAGCTTCAACAAATCGAACGAGAAACCTGTCCACATACATTGGATTTGTGCGCTGATGGACTATCAATCGGTGTATGGTTTTTAATACCGGAGGAAGCCAACTCAACAACCACGTTGTATCGTATACTGGTCATCGCTGGATTTATTCGGGTCAGCTTCTATGAACAATTTTCGGTGGCTACACGTAAGTGATCGCAACACAGTGTTATCCCAATGTAACACTTGGTTGACTGACAAATGTCACGTTGTTCGTTTTTGAACACATTGGTGTGCTGGAAACATTTGACTTTCTTGGGAATTACTGATTTGAGGAACAATTTC
>LOND01004461.1:39464-51098 GCA_014220965.1 Paragonimus kellicotti
TGACAAATGTTGTCGACGTCCTTTACGCCCATAACCCAGCAAGATGTTCCTGCATGGTGTTGAGCATCCGGCTCAAAACATCTAACGTCACATCTTCTACCATGTACAACGGTGTGTTAAACGAAATGTTGGAATCACTGTTGCATTGAAAACGTGAGAGTACGCACAGTCTGAACGAAAACGTATAGGTAAGCTTTGCAAAACTTCAGATGAATAGAATGTGCAACTATCCCCACGAACGCGTGAAGCATTTAATAATATTACTGTAGCTATAGAAATCAAATAACTAGGAAACTGAAAGTGCCACATTAACTGACAGAGTTGATGAGCAGGTGCCATAATCAAAAAAATCAAAACTGATATTTGTGGGTGTGTGGCTGTAGTGAATTTTCTTAAATTCATCACAAAACGGACGTATTGTAATTCGAGATAACCATGTTACTGGAGAAAACACATGGTGTAGTTAAAACACTATTATTAAAACACAATTAGCTAGTATGTCTCGAGCATCGTTTGTTGCGAGATTGTAATCATCGAAGTGGGTCGGACGTAACTGTGAGCAACTCAACAAGTTCAGCTGTGTCTTCGAAGCCTACGACAATAAGCCATTTCGAACTGTCTTGTTTTGATCAGTTGTCACATTGCCAGCACTTTCGCCTCTCAGTAATGATCAGGTTGCCAGATCATCTTGAATAGGGATCAGTTACCGTCTGTTGATTCCAATCGATGACTCTCCGAATAGCCCACCTGAGGCAGATTCACATCTCCAATATCATTCAATTCACCCCTTGATATACTAGGTCACTGATGAGTGGTCGGGAATTTGGCGGGGGTTGTTCACAGGGTCAACTGTGACATTCCAACGAACTCCACAGGATTTGAAACTATCATTGAACAATCACTCCAATTCTGTCATACTCATAGCAGTGGGACTGTTGAGTCAATTCATATTGTGTTGCTTGATCAACATTCAAGAGCCCGTGATGAACAGAATAAACATGGATAAAGGATGGGAGAAAGCCATCTAACGTTGATGTCAATGTTTTGCACACAGACCAAAGCAGAATTTTCCACACGGGATTATGTATCACAGTAGATCATTTTCTACGAGACATACAATCCAACTGATCAGCATCCTCCTCTGCTCTGGCCAACTCTAACTTTGATGGTATTAGTTCATTCCACGTTCTGGAATCCAGTGTACTTTATTCGCTTTGAAATCTTAGTTGTCCTCTGGCTTTTTATTACTTGTAAAAACGGTCGATGCAATATCTGTTTTGTAGGTTATTTTTGAGTTATCGTTATATATTTGCACAGGGGTGTTCATATACACGACATTATGTATTAGCCGTTAGCTCTGGTTGCAATGAAGGATATTCAGTTTGTTACGAGGTCTATACTTTATTTTAGTTCGAGTCGAGTTTCGCTGACGTCCTCATTCATACTTGCAGAAGTATTTCCCGATCCACAATTTTGATGCCATCACACTCACTCATACGTTTACCTTCATTGTCAGTCGATGAGTTAGAATCAGTGCTGATTGTGGGAACTAAATAAATGGAAACTACTCAGAAAACATTCACTCTGGAAAGTTACACTTATTAACTCATCAAATATCTGCCTAATGCGAACAAACTCTACTTAACATCATAATTGATGACTGAAGAAAAAGGTTTATGCGCATGATTTAGTAGGTCTCTTAAAGTAAAGTTACAATACGGTCAACTATTTCACCAACGGTCAACTCAAATGTGTTCAATCTGAATGAAACGTGGCGATCAGAAATGCGTCTGTGCCATACACTCAGTCTGTACAATTTTCGTCAGCGTGTGTGTGTGTGTGTCTAGTAATAATTGTTCTCTACAATCATCTCAAAAGTCCCTGCATGCCGAAACTGGTAAATGGAATGTGTTCAATTGATTGATCCTCGTGCGGTGAGCTCAACAGATGCACGCATTCATTCAATAATTATCGACTGACTGTGTGTGCTCTGTCAGCACCAGCTTGCAACTTGCAACACAAGTTTGCTGTCGTAATTTCAATACTGCCGTTTTCCAATAAGTTCGGTATTTTATTTGTTGTTATTCTCGCGACGATCGGACAAAAACCAATATGAACTGGTCGCTCAGCGAATGAATTATGAGTTTTCGGCTAAGATTTTCTTACCCAGCAAGACGATTGCCAGCGCAATTGTTGCTTAACTCATTGACACACATCATGCCATCCGATTTACAGGGACAGCGGCGGTCATTTGTTAGCTTTCAGATGCCGAATTTTCGTGACAGCTGAAGTGCTTGTAATTCCATCAACTTATCCACCCATAGGCGCACAGAAGCGAGTTGTTCAAGCGTTGAAGCTAACATGGCCAACCATCCCACCACGACCGATCGAAGCAACATGGTTCCAGTTGCGTTTGAATTGTGACGTAATCATTTCAGATCGTTTGCTGCGTGTCTGCCTATGAGGTGACTGACCTCAGTGGAACTTGCTATTTGGTTTTTGTTCGTTCCAGTCCTGACAACTCTGTTTCAAATAAATGCTGTGTAATTCGCCTGATGATGAATAACCGAAAACGTGATTTTTTGCTACGTCATTTTTGATGACTACCATGGGGATATTCAACAATTTTCCCGAAATTTAAATTCAATGTTGCAATAAACAAGACGTACCTGCACATCATCCAGGTATCTGCGGTTTCTCCATCATCAGGATTTCGCTTACGCGACCTCAGTTGTCCATACAAAGCTGCTTCAGAATACGGTCATCGCCCATCCGACGGACGTGACACAGCCAACGAAACTGATTCAGCATCCCGTTCATGTCTGCTCGCCGCAATACCTCAGTGTTCGGAATCATGTCCGACCACCGAATACCCAAGATGCGTCTTAGACATTGCAAATGAAAGCGGCTAAGATAGCGCACGTTCGCTGATACAATGTCCAAGTTTCACTGCCGTACAACAGTATAGGCAACACAATTGGACGGTAGACAAAGAGCTTAGGGCTAGGCTTCAGTATGTGGTTCTTCCAAACACGTCTTTCAAGATTTTCGAACGCAACCCTAGCCTTTGCTACACGAGCTTCCAACTCGCGGTCCATGGACAGATTGGTCGACGAATTGCTACCCCAAGTAGAAGGAATTCGCGCAGCTGTCAACAATGTCTTCATTGACGCGAATTGGGGTGAAGGTGCACAAATAGCACCTCCTCCTCGAGAAGGTTGGAAGAAGGAAAATGTCTCACCAGTGTTGATGTTCAGTTCAAACTTGGATGCCGCGGACGCAGAGGCTGTCGCCGGACGTTGCAGTTTTTCACTGTTAGCCAACAACGCGATGTCATCTGCGGACAGAAGCATGCACATCGTTGAGGTATGTAACCGGGTTGGGGCGCCAAATCGTCGGATATTCAGCAGACGCCCATCTGTTCGGTACTCTATCTCAACGTCGTCCTCTCCAGAATCCTGAAAAGCAACTGTTATTATGGCAGCACACAACCCTGCTTCACGCCACTGACAATGTCAAGATCACCACATGTCTATCCATACGATTGTACTTTCACTCTCATGCTCATGTGCAACATTATGATCAAACTGACAAACTTTTCAAGACAGCTAAACTTACCAAGCAATGTCAACGACGTCTCGCGGCTCACAGAATCGGAGGCATTGGCGAAGCCGGTGGATGTGTCAGGCAGTGACAGGTTCTGTTCCCGGCATTTCCCTTGAATTCGTCAAGCAGCTAAAACCAGTTCGATCGTACTCCGACTCGTCCGGAATCAGCATTGCTTCTCAGGGACAATGGTTCTCAAGACTTTCGTATTTAGCCAGTTCAGAAGGATTCTGGCAAACACCTTGCCTGCGCAGCTCAGCAGACTGATATCCCAATAGCTGTCAGGGCATTGGTTGCTACCACTTCCTCTGAACAAGGGTACCATAAGGGAATCCTTGAATTCTTGTGGCATCACCTTGTGCTCCCAAGAGGAGTGAACCAACTGGAACAGTACACATTCCAGCGCCGGTCCGCCATTCTCCAGGATCTCACCTGGCGGTTCGCGTTCGCTTGCAGCCCTCCCGTTGCTCAGCTGACAAATCGCTTTCTGCAACTGTAGCAAATCCGGGGCGAGAGCAAGGGAAGGTTTGATGGCTTGTCGCGGCAGGCTGTTCATGGTTACCCAATCAATGGTAGCTGGACGATTTGGTAGGCTACCACAGCTTTTGCGCCAAGCTCTGGCTGGGTGCACGAACAGCCGGTGTCCAGCTGTACCAATGTTTTGATGGGCTAGACGGTTGAACCGAAGATCTCCGTGAGCGAATCGTCAAATGCCTCACGTTGTCGATTATCTGCAAAGCGTTGCATCCGCCGACCCTAATTCTTCCAACAGTTTCCTTGATTCCGCGGTCACGCTCGGCCAGTTGACGGCGGATACGCCGGAACGTGGCCCTCTTCGCTTCATTGGGTGGATCCAGTGTAGAGGCAGCAAACGCGGCACTTTTCTCTCGTACCAATCCAACGATAACCACGTTACTGTCGTCGAACTAGTCCGGACGTTTTCGGCGTTGGACACGGATCGTCTCGGTGGCTGCGTCATCATCCGTTCTTTGATGAATTGCCACATATTTTCTGGTGTAGTGAATACGGTAGCGTTAGGCAGACGATTGGAAACAGGACACGGAAGAACAGCGCTGGTCTAACAGTTCTTCAATCGATGGACATCCAACATCCGCCGTCGTCCAGATGATCTGGAGAATGCCTACATGACCCATCAACGTCATATTGCAGAGCTCGTGGATTTTCGCTATCGATGTGGATCAGACTGCTTTCGGTCAGTCAGAAGAGAAACAGATTCATTTTGTCCACCGGTGATTCAGGAACGGGAATTGGCGAGTGCATTATCAGTCGTGGCGTCTCCATTTTTACCGATAAGCTTTCCCTCGGAGCTTCCATATCACATCAATATATTGACTGGAAACTTTTACAAGACTCCAACAGTTTTGAAGAGGGTGGGTTTCCTGAGGAGGAATGTTTGTTTCACCCTGCCCAACCTAACACTGATCAATAATTTACACGTAACAGTGTGTTGTATCTGTTTGTTTGCATGGCGTATATAGTTATTTCTTCATAGCATATTGGGTAATTTGGCAAATTGAGGATTGTTTCAGGTTTAACAGCAAACACGTTCGAATGCAGTCCACACATTCAGATAAGCGTTTCAGCCAGTTCACTTCGTGAGGGATCACGTAAAACGAGTTTCATTCATATCCGAGCTCATTAATAGTGCATATCGCTGTACGAGTCGGAGTTTGAACTGCAACACCTCTCAACGATTCCAGTAATGTGTGAAAACATTATTTTCGTTAGTATTCAAATGACAGTCCTTTCTATAGTGACCACTTCATAAACTTCCTTACTTCAGAGTTGATGCAGATTGCCTTAGTTCATTTACTGTTAAAAACACCTATTTGATCACACAGCACATGACATCCCACTCAATAGCTTAATCAACGTAATCTAATACCACATCTACCAGTGAACTTTTGCTTACATTACGGCACCGACAGGAAAATGGATTAACATTGGATTGCTGTGGCGCCAAGACGTTGGAATAATCCTGCTCGTAGATGGAGTCCAATCGACGAGCTCTGATGAGGGTGGCACATTGACCAACACCGAGAGATTGGCTCAACCATACGTGGTTATGGGTCGCCTAAACGATAGAAATCAATCAACCTGGTTGACACCCTACATGGCAGACTGGGAGAATTCACGCACTCACGGTCGAAACAATCCAAGTTGGGAGATGGCCCATTTCGCCGTTGGCGAAGTGGCTTATTTCAATCAGTTTCTGAAGCCCCGAGAATTTAACAAAATGGTCGGCCTTTTAGGAATTTCGGAACTGCGCAACTTCAGGGACACATTTGGTTTGGTGCAGAGTTAATTGACTCACCAATCGATCAGCTGGCCAGTGCAGCAGCTGCAAATGACCGTAGACCGGGTCCTGTGTACTCACGTGGAAACTCATCGCGAGTCAGTCTCCTGCGAGATCCAGAAATTGTGGAGTTGCAAGGTGGTGGCGGACTGCGCCTCGACGTTCCCCAGCAGTGGCGATGTAAGACTGAATAATTAATTGGTTCTGAACAGCAGATAGGGCTATCCAGTTTGTCATGCCCGACGGCCGATGCAGCATGGTATTTGGTTCATGGATTTTGTAGGCTGCAAGCACGTCCAGACCTAGACAGGAGGGCGATCAGGGCCCTTAACCAAGGCCCCTGGCTCAAAAGCTTGACAGGTGACGCACGTGCGAGCACACACCCGCAACAGAATCAACCACCTAGAACAGGCTCGACAGTCATAGGAACAGCAATATTGCACAGACACATCTATCACACATACACACAAAATGAGACCAGGCGACAACATCCCTCGAACGGAAACATAACACAACACTAGCACCCTCCACAACGAACGCATCAGCTTTTTGTCTGGCTGCTCCCCTTTGGCCCCCTTGAGACGTCTGTAAAAATGTCGAATTAACGGCTCAAGATTCGGAGGAAGTTGAGTACAATGGTGATTCGGATACGAACCTAACCTTCAGAACTCAATACACAGAACCGGCGAACGCACAGTGCATTGAAGACAACAAGGTAGAAATGAACGACGAGTCCGCGACATCTCCATTACTGCATACATCAATTTTCGCAGACACAGCAGTGATTGTAATTGGTTTACGAGCGCAGCATCCAAATAACCGTTGTTCCAACACTGTAACTCTAAGATGAGGCACGACGAGCCCCTCGAAGATCAATATTTGGCGAATGTCCGAGCATAGGCGTCAGTTGACATTCTGTAAGCAGAATCGTTTGTGCAGACCCTCGAATGCTGCGGAAAATGTACAGTGGAGTTCAGTCGACACGGAGATCGCAATCCTTGATTCTTCGACATGACAAATCACACAGAAACCCAACACCAATCTTTTCAAAATGATCAGGAAATACTTCCCGATGTATAGTAATTACCCTCCACATACCATAACGCAATATTTGCCAACGCATTCCCTGATACACCCCGTCGAATAATGGTGCCCTACCGCATCAGCGATAAGAACACATTCAAGCCAAATTATGCTGACAACTCCAAAGTTCACGGGAAAAGTTTGCGTAAATCTCCAAACGGGTGCTCCGTTGAGCCACTGCGTTGTTTAGTTGATTTGATCTATTGGTGGTTACTCAGTCGGGCACGTGCTCAGTCATGAATACGCAGGTAAACTGAACGTGTTTATTGTAACAGTGCACGTAAGTCAACAGTTTCAGCCACAACCTGTGCGGTCTGCTAGCAGTCACACAGACACCGAATTACTGATAAGTAGTTCAGCAGATTCGATACTATGAAAGAGACCCAATTGTGAAAAATTTGGACTCCGGCTGGATTCGAACCAGGAACAGAAGCATGCCCAAACGTGGCCAATTCTCTGCCAGCTGAGATACGAATCCACCCTGTCAGCTCAGAAATGTCACATTTGGGCCTAGTTACCCACCCAACCAATGTGTCGTATGGAATCTACCAAATGACCCAGCTGATTGACTGCCCAAGCAGGATTCCTCGGACAGTTCACGTTGTAATCCATCAACGCCACTGATGAGCATTGACACTGTGTTACTGATATGTAGTTTGCCAGTTCTAAACAGATTCTGAGCTTCCGGCGTGGCGTCGTAGCTCAGCTGGTGGAGCATTTGCCGCGTTTGTGCACGTTGTCGAAGGTTGGGATCTGGCCGTAGTCCAGATTTTTCACCATTGACCTGACTCAGGTCAAACGATTGTTAGAATATGCCCGCCCAATGTTGAGAGTTCAGTGTAATTGATGTTCTCATTCTTGCACACTACGTTAGTGGCACCTTAGTTGATTCCGCTAGAGATCTACGTGGGACGCTGAACCTGATCACCAACGGACAACTAGGTTCACTCCAAGCAAACTTTCCTTAACAACTTCGAACAGCACACGTAGCACAGCAGTTATCTCTCGCAATCGTAATTTCCGACATTTCGCTGCATCTCATCAGGTACATACTGCAGTCTATCGGTTTATATAGCAAAGGTCAACGAACGCATTCCCGTTTGCGTTCGCAAAACGCTCATGAACGGGATGCTGAATCAGTTTCGTTGGCTGGGTCACGTCCGTCGGATGGGCGATGACCGTATTCCGAAGCAGCTTTTGTATGGACAACTGAGGTCGGGTAAGCGAAATCCTGGTGATAGAAAACCGGAGGTACGAGGATGCTTTGCAGGTACGTCTTGTTCGTTGCAACGTTGCAGGTAAGTGTTTCACGTTGTGAAAGTGATTTTAGATGTTGGTTTGTATACCTGAGAAGCTGCATCAGCGGTGACGACTGAGGTATAGGGAATGAAATAGAAGCGCGTATTTCCAAGGCTAGGGCGGTGTTCGCTAATCTAAGACACCTATGGCGACAGAGAGGTATTTCTCTGAAGCTTAAGGGTCGCGTATATCAGACAACAGTGAGGGCTGTATTACTTTACGGCAGCGAAACCTGGTCGCCACTCAAGGTAGAGGACGTTGACAGTTTTCAGGTATTTGAACACTGATATCTGCGTTCGACGCTCGTATTGGGTGGCACCAGCGAGTAAGCAACGAGGAGGTTAGGAAGCGGGTGTTTGGCACTGATTGTCAAACGAGTTCTTTTGTTCAGTCGCTACATTTGCACAGACTTAGATGGTTAGGTCATGTACTAAGGATGCCAGCTAGTCGTTTGCCACACCGAGCACTGTTTGCCGACGCTGCGGCTGTCTGGCACCAGGTGCGAGGTGAACAGATGGTGACGTAGTGTAGACAACTGAAATCGTTCACAAAAGCGTTGACCACTGATGTATTGCTGTCTATGATGATGATGATGATGATGATGATGATGATGATGATGATGATTCAAGCGGGCGTCCGCAAGTTCAACGAGCATTTATTACGCGGCTGTTAACAGAAGCTCGCGTTACGCAAAGGAACCATCGGTGCCATAGGTCGTGGTGACATCACTGCGGCCTCGAGTGTGCAGGACGGCTTGGATTAACAGGTCACCAGCGTATTCATAGTGCATCGTCGGTGAAGCGACGACGAGTACGTCAGACTCAGGTATGTCATATCAGTATATCTATTTTATCTCTGTAAATGATCACATCGACCAAGATTATGGTCGTTTGGCAACTATTCCGCTTCTCTTCTCGAAACTTGGTTGTCTGCGGTCTTCTACCCATTCCTATATTCAGCTTTATAGGTGTATTGTATGATGAATGATTTGCCTGTTCTTTTCGTAGTCAACCCTGAATCTTGTTTTTCATTCTCATCCTCTCTGGGAATGCATTAACATACACGTATACTGTAATGCTTCTCGAATTACATTCGACATATGTTTCATCTCAGTTTAGACCCTGTCATTGTAGTCTCTCTCTGTTTACTTTCCGAGGGATAACGGTTTCTTTTCCCTGCTAGCCGACTGGACACAAAGGCCACACTCACACACCTACTGGCCTTATTCTGTCGGGCTAACACCGAGTACGTGGTGTGTGAGTGGAACCACAAGTGGTGCAGCGCAAGCCACTCGGATGACGCCGACCGTGGTTGTTGATTTTGTTGTTTAGCTTCACAATGCCTGCTGAACTTTGTTACATGAACCCATCAACCGCAGTATGTACCTGATGAGATGCAGCGAAATGCGCTCGATAAATCCATTGTGCAAAAGACTGTTCCTCACTTCCCCGTAGATCATGCTAAACTGAGAGCCAGTCAAATAAAAAATGACTTCGGAAACAGCAAATGTGATATCGAGTCGAGTCATATCAATTTGGTAATGACAAAGGAATACACGGTGAGGTCCAAATCGAGAGTGAAGCGTATATGATGCGAAATGGTTTTACTTGTTTTGGACTGTGTGATGAATTACTTGCTTCCAGTCAACACACATGTGAATGAAGAGAATCTAAACGCCTCCCACTGAAACATTCCACAAGTCCCATGCGCTTCAGCGGTGTGGTTTACACTGGCCAACGGTCAATGTACCTGCCAGAATGAGTCTGTTGTAACTATTCCCACAGATTAGCTGGAAAATATCCGTTTTCTTCACCCGCACTTATCTACTTATTCCCAACCTCCAAAAGGAACGAATTTTGCAACCCGATTGATTCGAAGCTGATCCGACTTTATCTGATTTATCACAACAGTGGCTATACTGGTAGCAAAAGTTTGAATAATTTCTCGCCTCTAACAAATCCCTGAAACCTGACAAATTGAAAATGCCTATCAACTAAATCGTTGCTTCCATATACTCACTCAATGCAGATTGCACATCATCTAAATCCACAGTTGATATGTTGAAACGTTTGCATACATTGTCCAAAAACGTGACATTCGTGCGATGTATACTCTTCACGTGTAAGCAAGAAACAGGACAAACACTGATGCAGTCTATGTCAAAGTTGAATTCTCTTACAAAGACTGCAATTTCCGTGATGTCAGCACTGAGCACGTTTCAAGCAACGTTACCCGAGATGTCTCTGTTGACGGATTACAGTCAAACGTTACACGACGACGTCCGTTGGAGCCAAATCGGTGGACTTCCAAACTGCGTTCGGACAATCTAGTTCTTTGGAGTTGGTTTGCAAACCTTCTATGTTTTTCCAGTCCAACTACTTTCAATGTAAGACTGCAACGGAAGGCAGCAGCAGCCTATTGTCATCCAACCAATCTTGTTCAAAATTTCTTTCACGCTTCCAGTGGCTTCAGATTCTCTCTGTTACTTCTGAGGATACAGCAGACATCAAGGTATGAAATGCCCATTCAGTTCTTAGTAGATGCAAGTGTTCGTGTGCAGTGTATGGGTTTTGCAGTAAAGTGTACTCTGATTTGAAATGTATGTGGGAATTCTTGCGGCTCACTGATAAAACCACTCCTGAGTTGGGGCTAACAGGCAGCATTATTACGTGATCTGCCGATCTATAGACAGAACAATTCGTCGGGCAGTTTATTCAATCCGAAAATCCTTGTTTCAACTATTCCCTTCTGACCGTTTAACCTCGCTGAACTGTGCCAGTTGGCTTCTCCGAAATGTCCCGTTTTGCATAGGTACTCAGGAGGCATCAGCTAGCTAAATATCTAGAGGAATCCAACAATAGTCCACATTTTTCTATACACAATTTTTGCGCCCACACCGTCTCCTCAGGCAAAGCGGGCTTTTCTGAAAAGGACATGGTCCTGTGCATTGGATGACGAGGGCGTTATGCTCTGTGATGCACACTAGAAAATCGTCGAATTCCTCTGGTATTATTAATAGATGATTGGACAGGATGTTCAACGTATTACACAACCTCTGGTCCTGGCTCACTAACACACACACACACACACACACATCTACTTTTCGCACACGTTAGACAGAGGAGAATCTGCATTGCCCACCAGTGTGTCTACTTCAAGGCACATCGTTATCTACAGTCTACCACAACTAGTCTACCACACCGTGGCCCCACGTCACTTGCTGATCATGGAGACAACGGGTAAGGATAGTTCAACTCAAGCAAACTGTGCACAAAAGTTTAGGCTCAAATTGGGACAGTACAGAACCCAAAGGGTTGTGGTAAATTGGG
>LOND01004463.1:19837-33802 GCA_014220965.1 Paragonimus kellicotti
TAATATACCTTCAAATGTCATTTAATTCTTACTTAGTTTTAAACTTTTAATGAACATACTGACTAGTTGAAACGGATGCGCGTTCTGTTAATCAGTATTGCTTAATCAGTGTTTATGCGTACATCAGTTACAAACTAGTAAATATTCATTATAAATATTCTGAACGGGTTTTTCTTGATCGTGGAATATGCTGGTCGTTACTGTTTTTCGAACATTATATTGTAACTAAACTTTGACGGAAACGCGTCGTGGCATACATGATGGCGTCTTTGTCGACACAGCATATGCAAATCTACAATCACACGGAGAAATCGAAATACTCTTTATTTATTAATAGTTCGACAGGTGTGTTACTTTATATAAAGCAAAATATGAACTTCCGCTGAATTCGAACCATAAACCGAAATGCGGTATGTGCACTGCCAGCTGTTTGCTGGAACCAGTCTAAACACAAAGACGGTCACCCTTTTGGCACCGAAATTTGCAGACAATTTTGTAGAACTTTTTCTCGGTATTGCACGGAAATAGAAAACCTCGCCGATCTGTACAAATGTTAATACTCGGCAAATCACTATCTTACCGAGTGACTAATTTTTACTGACCACCAGCGCACGATTCAGAAGACTTGTCATTGGAAAATCAAGCAAATGTTGATGCTGTGTCTTCCACGGCTCTCTTTACACTCACCTACTTTTAGTAGAGCCATATTAATCAGTCGGTGAGCAGAATTTGTTTTTGCCGTTCACCTCAAGTGAGCGAAGTATCAGCAGTATGGTTGAGTATCTTATAATCATAAACGCAACTAGCTTTGGAGAGATTTTTTGTTTGTTCAATGCATTAGGCCTACTGCACAAAAACGTGATTAATGGGCGTTTGATTGAGTGATCTGCATCGAATTCCCAAGATTTATGGAATTAATATTGATTTTTTTTAGGTTTCGTGGACAACGTGGCAGTATTATGGATAGAACAGTACAGGCTTTTGGAGCTAACCTAAAGTTACTACCCAAACCCAACTCTTTTCGTTTAATTACCGCTAAATAATCAACGTTAAGGACTTCGTAAACTCAATCTGCTCAATCGTCCAATGACTTCTGCCAGAAGCGACTCAGTACGTTACAAATAAATGAACGAACACGGCACTTGCTAAAACTTATTTTGTGGTTAGCATGGCTCAGATGTTTTCGTTGAATTTCCACTCTCATCAATGAAGCATTCTACCAAACACCTGAAGAATGATGTAATTTGACGAGTATAAAATCTGAGGCACTTCTTTCGTTGGTATTATCCACTTTTTTTTGAACATACACTAAATATGTATTCAGATTGCGTTTTTACTGAACGTGACAGATGAATGCTTATCTATCAGAAGTTTGTATGTAGTTGAAATGTCAAAGAACGTAATCATGTATGTTCTAGTAAAATCATCCAAATAGGAAACCAACAACACTGTATCGTAGCTTCACTAACCCGTATCAGCATATCAACCTGGAAATGAAATGAAATCAGGAAGCTATGCCAGAATGTGACTGTTATCACTAATTGTGATTCACATCGGTGTACGCAGAATCACTTTCCACACAAACTTCGCCTTCCATGGTCATCCAACAGGAACAGTTTGAACATGTAAACCACGTGACGTTGACAGACCATGACAGGTACATGTGCCATTTTCCACGAACACATTATCAACCCCTTCAAGCAGATCAAGATCCGCTCCACTCGGTAAGATATTTGCAAATCCGCCTAATTTACTCTGGTTTTATTGCACATTTTTTAAGACGGGTATTATCAAAAACTGGATTCTTATAGACAGAAACGGTTAACCTAAAGAGTGATTGAATACAGGTGACAGGTAAACAGGCGCATGGATTGTTCGAGGGTGTATTTCAGAATGTAACAACTGGGTCCTGTATTGCAATAATAAAAGAAAGACACCTAAACTCGGGATATTTACGAATAAAAACATCAGGTAAAGAGCGGACAAACATATTGGCAAGAAAATTGAGCTTGAAATCTTAACAAGATGTATGATAATGCATAAGGAAAATCACCAGTCTAAAATCACTCGTGCGTTGCATACCATTCAAGAAAACCAAACTTTCCATAGGCTGAATGCGAATACTAGTCTTTTTCTGGACATGTGTCAACTTCGTTGCAATGCGCGACACTGATTGAATAATCATAAGATAACATGCTACAATTTGTCGCCCTTATCAATCTGACTAGTACAGAACGAACAGCACGAAAGTTTGCGACATGAATTCACTTCGTACTCTCTTTTCAATCACAACATGCAACACAGAATTTTCAATAAACAAATGATTAAGTGAAAACAAATGAATAATGACTCGTGGTTTCCTGAATCTATCTTGACCTTAGTTTTCCTAACCCGGATCAAACTGCTCAAGTTTTTATTCAGGCCTTGCTGGTTACTCACCACAAGCCTGCGTCGTGTGCACGTTGTTTTTCGATGCCCATTACGTTTGTCTTAATTTTCTAACCAGGGTCAAAATAGTCTTAGAAAGCCATGAGTAATTATTTATTTGTTCTTATTTACCTGTTAGCTTATTTGAAATTTTAAGTGTTACACACATCCAGTTAAAAAGATTGTACGAAATGAAGTCATTCTGTGAACTTTATGTTCCCTCTTTGTATACGAAACTATGTTCGTAATGTTTGCCTTTTGAATCAGTTCTTGTATGGTATATTTACTGTTACACGTGCAGTGGTTAAGCCTGCACAGAACATAGGTAACGCTCATCCCAGCAAAATCACATAAATGAGACGGAAAGCTTTTTCCACTCTACGCATTTTCTCACCTTGGCCTACAGAAAGTGGGATGACCGCCAGTTAGCCAAGATATCTAAATATTCTGTTACCGAGTTATATCAGTTTTGGAACCCTTTCATTACTCCTAAATCGTTATCACTGATGCAGACTTTTTCACATTTCCAATCGATTTTCTCCTTCTGATGGTTACATTTGGAACAAAAACAAGAACACTGTCAACACTTTTGGGACCAATGTCCACGAGATTTTTTTTAATGAAACATCTTTTCGTTAACAAGCCATAATTCAAATAATCGATTCATTTGTTTCGAAGTGACCTACTTTGGCTAGTCAAAACGGTCATCAGTAACACTTCTGCAGACATTGAATATTCAGCTTTAAATCTTCTTAACTGTCAATCACAGTACAGTCACGTGAAGTTAGTCAAGGATTTCTTTAAGGTTTGACTGATAAACAGGTTTCTGCAAACCAAAAAAATTTTTTCTCAAAAAACTATCAGAGAAAAGAACGAGAACCTATGAATAAGAAACTGATTCCCAGTTGATTTCCTACCAACGCACAGCAAACCCAAACATGTTAAAACGGGATCGTCTGATGTCTTAAAGTCGATTCCTTTTCCTTAGTTGCTATTCAAAGATGACGCTGTCAACGATCTGCTGAAATGTTTGATAAAGACATTGCCATACACCTTCAAAGAAACCATCAGTTCAAGTTTTCTCAACCGCCTGGATAGTGAGTTCATTTGTAATGTTGTTACAGAGTTAGCTATGTATTGATTCATTTCCGTTGACTGTTTTGGTGACAAAGATTTGGAACGTATAACATTAACCAGAAATTAGGCAATCTTAGCAGGAAATCATTTTCGGACAATGTAAGCCAGAAAATCCATGTGTAGAAATGCGTATAGACGGGTGCGACCGATTATTTAAATATAATAATCTGATTGCGACTGATGTAACATTTCTGATACGGTCGCCTAAAGTGGACCTCGCAGATTGTAAATTCCCTGTTCTGCGAAAGAGTTGCAATACTGTCACCGATCTGTAACAAAACGAAACGCTAACCTGATATATGTTTTCGAAAAAAGCTGGCTGGAAAGTGTGTACGCATGTGATTGTGTGATAGTGAAGTTTGACCTTCAGAATAAACTTAAGACATATGAAGTGGATGCGGAATGATTGGCCAGAGGAGGTGGAGGGTTTGTACGAATTGTTTTTGGACACATAGGCAGGGGTTGTGGAGTCTGATAGCAATAGCCTCGGCCGTTGATAACAATCGCACTCTGACAGCTCTGGAGCCGGAATGACGAACCTTGTAGATTACTCGGAACGCTTCCGGATTTATTTGATGGCCAGTGTCAAGTAAGTGGGAGCCAATCGCACTGGAAATAGGCTTTCTCAAACAGCTGTTTTCGGTAATTCTCATCAGGCTTTTACAATTACATAAGGTAAATGCGAATTATATATGAAAATTATAACGTGTCAAATAGGTCATCAAAAATCACAGGAGGGGTACGGATCACAGTCTACTGGGGGTGGGTGGTGTTGGTGAATGTGTTTGAGTGTTACACGCGCCTGTCATGAGACATGCGTTCATCAGTGTCGAGTGGTTCATGCTTGCTCTAGATGAAGCGTTCCAAGTAATCTACAAGGTTCGTCATTCCTGCTCCAGAGCTGTCAGAGTGCGATTGTTATCAACGGCCGAGGCTATTGCTATAAGACATACGAGTCTGTAGGAGAGGTGTACGGAAGGACAGCGCACGAAAACGTTTACTTCACTCAACGTCACAACTGACTAACACTAGAGTATAATTAAAGCATGATGTTTGCAGAAAAATCGAATCAAATTTGTAGAAGACATTGCAGTATTTAGCATCCACACAACAACTGTAACGAATTTTACTGCATACTGCATCACCCAAAAATTCAATTCCCCCAGTGCAAACCACGCAAAGTTATTCCGCAATAATCACAAACGGATCTGCATATCATCCGGTTAGACTGATTCAGTAAACTCCAAAATCATAAAAACACTACCTTATGGTACATCAGCTAATCTTGATGCTGGGATCAACGGATTGCGCCAAGCATTCTATTGGTCATGACTGATCAGACAGGACATTAGCTCTGCTCCTCTAATGGCTAGTCTGGCTCGTCACACTATCCGTAATACAAATGAAGCGATAAGCATAAAATAACTGCCCAGATTTTCGAGGCTGAACGACACGCACACAGATATATGTACACTCATGTGGTACGGATAAGTACACGTGTGTCAGACGTTCAGAGTGCGTGAAGGCAACACGGTAACGATAATTACGCTAACTCGGCTAAAGCGTTATCACTTCTGACCACTCTAGGTTTGTCATGCGATCAGATCGTCCCACGCTTGCTCTGGTTAGATTAAAGACAGTAATCAATGTGACCAGATCACTTGTTCTGACAAGCGTCTGGCGGTACTCTACAACACGCGGAGCAATTCTGTATTAAACAAAGTGCCGCAGTCACACGGATGCTACATTTGTGGACGAGGTTTCCGCCGTGGTGGTCTGGGAGATCGCCTGATTTAGCAGTAGTGAACTTGTACTTCTTGTAGCTTCTGTAGTCGACCGTGTA
Source organism: Paragonimus kellicotti (assembly GCA_014220965.1). Classification (NCBI taxonomy): domain Eukaryota; kingdom Metazoa; phylum Platyhelminthes; class Trematoda; order Plagiorchiida; family Troglotrematidae; genus Paragonimus; species Paragonimus kellicotti. The sequence goes on from LOND01004463.1 coordinate 25,245, forward strand.
CCCAACTAGAAAAGAGGACATTGCATGATTAAACATTTAATCCAACCAGAGCAAGCGTGAGACGATCTGATCGCATGACAAACCTAGAGTGGTCAGAAGTGATAACGCTTTAGCCGAGTTAGCGTAATTATCGCTTACCGTGTTGCCTCACGCACTCTGAACGTCTGACACACGTGTACTTATCCGTACCACATGAGTGTACATATATCTGTGTGCGTGTCGTTCAGCCTCGAAAATCTGGGCAGTTATTTTATGCTTATCGCTTCATTTGTATTACGGATAGTGTGACGAGCCAGACTAGCCATTAGAGGAGCAGAGCTAATGTCCTGTCTGATCAGTCATGACCAATAGAATGCTTGGCGCAATCCATTAACCCCAACAACATGTTTGACAGATTTAGTAGAACTTAATATTGTTATAAAATGGACAAAACAGACGCTAATCAATCAGTGGCTGACGTGTTTGCATCTGTTGTGTGCAAATAAAAGATACATGAATGCCGCTATTACTTACAGTATGCGTGTTATAGTAAAATACACTGTCCATCGCGACTACTGTTAATTAGAGATACCTTCAACTTGAAACAAACGGTGATTGCGAGGGCATTTACTGATGCCAGATCACTTATCTTAACAAAACATTGGAGCAGTTGCAATTAGCAACGCAATTCAATTTAGGGTAAAAACAAGCTTGAAGTTAGTGAGACGATGCAGTCGAATATATGTTCAGCGATAAGTTTCAAACAACCTACTGTTCCATATTTGCTGATCTGTCGACACAACTTGAGTTCGTTAAAACTCGTCCTATCTGTTTATGATAGCAATTGTTTTACTGTTTCTTACTTTATGTGTCTGAATACCATTGTTACAACAACGGACCACGTGTATTTGGTGTGTACTGGGACTGGTATGTGCAATATTTCCCGATCGGTCTGCACAGTTTGTCAGTTCTTGTTGTCGTACACATGCGCTCCATTAGACTAAGTGTCTGATATGGTACAACGAACCAATATCGCGAAATACACCATGCGATTCAACATGTGCGCTTTATAATTCTGTGCACTGTTAGAATCCAGCTCACCTAGAACAGAAAAGCAATGATCTGCAGACATTCGTATATGCGCACCATAGATATATTTTATTTTCAACTACGAGGCATTTGGACCTGTAGGTCAGGCAAAATAAAGACCAACGAAATCTCAACATAACATCTGTTTTATACTTTTTCCCAGCGTTCCTACATTCTATACATTGAAGATATTCATCAGCACGAGCGTTATTGTCATTAAAGACAGAAATACACCGGTGGTTTGCGCTGACACTTAGCCACATTAAACTTTACCTACATCGTGTAAATCAAAACATATTTGTGAGCATATCATCGCGATAGACAATAGTGATTTAATCAACAAAGTCTGGGTTGGGTGTGTGTAGTGTATCAGCTCAAGCGAATGGGTCAGTGGTCAGGTGATTTACTGATCCAGCATAAATCAGTCAGAATTCAGACTGCACGGTTAAGGTAAGCAAAACCCACAGGGTGTGTTTCTGTGCTGGGCAGGATCTAGGAAGTAGAATTATGACAAAGTTGTCCAGATGTCTTCACTGTCGGACTATCGGAAGTATATTGAAGTAAATTGTACCTTGAATAATCTCCCATCCGACGTAATCCCTCGTTTTCTTAATCTTGTAAGTAACGATACGAGATTTGCTTCATAAGAGTTTCCAATCTACCATTTTATTTACGCGAAATACGTCATTTTTTGAATTAGCTGTAGGCCCTGTACTATTCAGGCTGCAAGTATGTGTATGTAGCTTGGTGAGGTGGTGATGATGAGGTTTGTTTTCCGTTTTGAACCGGACGGCTATGTTGACTAGAACTTCCGTCCTTCCAAGCACAGCCGTGTAAGACAGGACGAAGTGGAGCGACCAGAAAAAAAGTAATTGAATTCGTAGGCTTGTGCGTCACACTACTTAATGTGTCGGATTGATTAAACAGTTATGTACAAATCTGTGAGACCCTGATGGCTTTTGTGATTTTAGAGCATCGGTGGTGCATCAAGAATGAACTTTAACAGTGGCGAAGTTTATTTCTCTGTATGTACCTTACGACGCACATCCCTCCTGGTCGACGATGCCAGTGTGCTGTGCTTACCGGATTGTTGTATATGTTACTAGTGGATTTACAGTAAATGTGTTTCTGAAGTTTTTCATGTCCGTTCATTCGGCCGCGTTTATTGTCATTATTTTGCATAAGTAATCTGTTGTATGCGTATGTGTACATATGTGTTCACAAAATTTGACAAATTGCCGGGGAAAATTGGGAGATTTGATGATCACACTGTCCGGGTTACTTATACTACATGGGTCATAAGGTAGGGGGAGGGTTGGGGTTTTTGATGAGGCTGGCCCATTATTCTAGAGAAACGTAACTTATTTGAGTTCATCGTCATTCACCCGCTGCCTTGCGGTATAGGCTTTTGAGCTAAAAGCTTCGAGGAAAGACCCTAATCTTCTGCTGTCTAAGTCTTAATGTGCTGGCAATAGGTCAAGGCCTCATATACACCGGCAATGCAAAAAAGGCAAATGAAGCTACGTCGGGTCTTCGTACAGCGGGAACCGATTCGCCCTATCTGCCGCTTCCAGCTGGATGGATGAACGAAAATATGCCACTGCTAAACCCTTCCTCAGTAATCTCCTCAACATAAATCCTAGTACAGATATCGTTTGAACAAATCTCAGTAACATTATGTTTGACCTGAAAAACGTCATGGGATGAAAGATGGTTTCCCATCGGGGAGTGAAATGTGCATACTTTGCTGGGTCGATTCAGCACCGGTCAGCCAAAATGCCGCATCGCACTGTTCGTCATGGAACTGAACCGCAATGGCATCACTATAACGGTCATAGGCGAGACCAGGCTTGCAGATAGAAAAACGTTACGAGAATCGAGTGCTGAGTATACCTTCCGTTGTGATCCAAAACGCGGATGGCACAAGGGTTGTTTATTCAGAAAAGCAACGCGTGGGTTATGCGTTTCAACAAGACAACAAACGAAAACACTCATCTGCATACGGTACTCGGCCCAGACCGTCACGGCTGCCACAGACGTCAACGCTCAGTTCCTTTACGTTCCCTTACGTACCAAGAACCATTTCATGCGATGCTGCACTCCAATGTTTCTTCTTGTATTTTTCCTGCGCTATTTCGATGTCAAAATATATGCTCTGGTTCCACTACTGAATTACAGTGGTGTGAGTAGTATAGCATGATCGCTCCTACTCACTACACTTCTACTTATAGGCATGTGGCAGAAAACGCTCGAAATCACTGTCTTTGATGGTAGGCGAACCAGGAAACCTCAGCCTTCAATTCATGTATATGCGCCTGCGCTTCATTTGGAGTAAATTTTCTTCACTCCTTAGTCTTTATGGTCCAGCTTTGTTCCACAACGATGACAAAGAACAAGTTCCACAGTCATCTGTTCGCCACACTCACACGCTTCCTGGTCTTACCCCTTTAGATTTAAACCGGATAGGCTGTGTGAGTGAAGCCGCAAGTGGTTCAGCACAAGTCGCTTATGGCAAATCACATGCGGAGACGTCCTCTGGCCTCAGTCACTGTGGAAGTCTAATCCGAAACGGATACCACCAACCATGTGTGTTTATCAATGCAGCATGACACGACTGACATCAGATCGCGGTGGCTTGTATATGTGCATGCTAAATTTTGGTGAACAAGTGAAGGGGGACCGAATTCAAATCATGATAATATGCGTAAGCACCGTTATTGATTCTGAAAGTAACCAAAGTGTTAAGTAGAGTTGCGCCCATCAACCTCCCTCTGCACTTGACTGTGTGCACGGTAAAACCATAAAACACTAGTAACTAGACATCCGGGTTAGTACACACATGCTCAAAAGTTAATATAAACATTTCGTTTACAATTTCCTGCTTGAGCGCAACAAACTTTCCATTAATCCAACTAGGAGTATAAGCTCAATAAAGAAATAAGACATTAGACAGAAAATTAATGTAATGAGGCATTTACCAGTTCGAACTTTGTAGCCTTCTCAGCTTGACGTGTAACACCAATGTATCCCGTTTATTCTGACAAAACCATCAACAAACAATGTCTTAAGTGAGTTACAAACAGCATCCCTTCATTCTCTATCAAGTTTTCAATCCACAAGCGCATTACTTGTATAAACATAGGGTTAAAAATCCTTGTGAATACACATCTACTATAATACACGAAACAAGTAGATTGAAGAATTGGTTATTAGTGGCTGTTCTACTGTTTGAGCACTACACTACACTTGTAATGGTTTCTTTATCGACAAGGCTGAGTATATGTTAATGATGGAGATTTAATTAGCTAAAAAATTTAAACAGTGAAGGACAAAAACTCCTCACTAATCTGTCCCTTCAAGTGCATTTCGTTCGTTCATGGAACTTTCTTTATCACCGGTATGTCATAATCCTTTTGACTGACAGAGAGTCATCACATTTATCTCGAAAGTCAGGGCTAATTTCTAGCTTACCTGAAAGTTCAATTTTAGCCAACGCTTGCACCATGTTTTTAGTTCGTGCATTTGGTGCAGTTTAAGCTTTAAAATTCTAAAACTGACTAACGACAGGCGTAGTTTTCCTCGATCTCTACGGTTGTCCTGAAAACCATTTACTGTCAGTACTGGTTTCTTACTGGTTTTCTATAAGGGTTTGTTGATCGGTTGATTCCTAAAGTTCGCCTAACTAGATCGATATAATCAGACGGTTGGTGGATGAAAGGATGGCAAGAAAAGAATATGGACATAGGTAAACACATTTGTTTTCTCATTGAAGCACGAATTCACTCGCGCGTTTGGATCTGACGGAAACTGAGAACTGAGAGAAAATTTCACAAAACATTTGAAAATAAACACAATCGAATGAATATATACAATGTCACCAGGCGAAGTGATAGCACAGTACTAAGACGTGATCGGTAAAACAAATCGTACATTCGTGTGTGTTACAAGATAAAATCCGTACTGAAACTTAGATGTAACTCAGATGAAAGTGTTTTTATGCACTGTACAAGTTAACCTTAAAACCACAATCTGTGAAGTACGGGCCGGTTACGGGTGCACGCATTCTGAGTGACGTCAATGACCGGAACGGATGGAGTATTGTGTTGAGGTAAAGGTGAATACCAGACCGGGTGTATGATTGAGTTAATGGAGAGGGTAAATGGACGAAAATTATAGAGAAAGAAATAGGCGTCATTATTAATGGGTCACGATGGCACACTAATTCAGTCGAATTGTTCACAATATTGCTTGACAAGACTTACCGGATGTCGGTCGTGTTCCCTTAGGTCATAGTTTTCAGATGCTTTGGATCAGCCAAGCGAGTACTTAATTCTTGCTTTCGGTGAAATTACCAATTTATTGTCAATAGCCTGGCTGACTTCCTAGTATTTGGTTACTTAGTTTGACTTGAATTGAAATTAAACTGATATATATTATATATTATAATCATGATCAGATAGCAGGCCCAATATAGTTTGTGACGTCAGCGCAGTTGAAGTTGATGATAACAGGATGTTGTTCAGTTCAGTGGAACACAGACTGGGAGTTTTCTTCTGGCGAGCATTACTCAATAGTCTTGACGTTTAGTGGGTTAAGTAAGATGAGTTGTTCACGTCTTGTTCGAGGTAGGTTAAGTAGTGATCAGAATTACGGGGAATAGAGTTCGGCTGACAGTTTTATGGAAGTTTGTCGATGTTGAAATCCTGTGTCGGCTAAAATGACGCATGTATATTAATTGTCTCAGCCAGAAAGTTACAGTCAATTAAAAATATAATTTGCCAACCATCAGTAGTCTGGCCATGATAGGAAAGCAGAGTATTCTTTTTGAGCACATTTTGCAGAGTTCCCTCCCTATCATATCTTTTTATCTGGAGGTCCAAAGGGTTGATCAAATCACTGTTGGGTTGTCAGAGATTTTCTCAAGAAGGTTACCTTATAAAAATGTGGCGGAGTTCCAATCGCGGTCTTGCCAAATATGTGCACTACTGACAAGCTCAGATAGAATGAAATTCTTTTCGAAAGGGGCCGACTGGAAAGTCTATGGGAATGTGACAGCTGCGATCAGTTGTGGGTGATGTTCAATCTATATGAAAAACCAAAATCCCCTACTAATCAGTAATGACGAAGCGAAACTCTTGTCTCGTGCTTCGTTTCGAAATAGGCTAACTGGAATTTCTTTATGAATACGAAAGTTACCATCAACTGTGGCTAATGTTCAAACTAAAACTCAATGAAGGATTGTCTTTTATGAAGTTTTTTTCCCCGAGGGTTTGTATCAGGCGTTAATACGTATGTAAACTATGCATAATTTATATAAGCAAATCACTGAATGTCTTATAGGATGAGGCGGGTCAGTCTGATGAGGAGGTTTGTGATGTTATATATATATATATATATATATATATATATATGATGGTCGAACGCGTGCCAGCAAGTCTAGTAAAAACTGATTTAAGCTTGGCTACATTTTAAGCTGTCGTGGGATGGATGGACAATGATACAGGGGAGGATTGCACAAACCGGTTATGCGCACATAAACTTGAATAGTTTGATCTGTAGGCAATGGCCTCAGCTATCAGTAACAGTGGCATTCTGATCAATCCTCCATTTGGAGAAAACCCGGATTGCGGATCACCTAGGCTTTTGCTGGATTCGATCTAACTGCAGAAACAGATTTACAGTAAATGTGTTTCTGAAGTTTTTCATGTCCGTTCATTCGGCCGCGTTTATTGTCATTATTTTGCATAAGTAATCTGTTGTATGCGTATGTGTACATATGTGTTCACAAAATTTGACAAATTGCCGGGGAAAATTGGGAGATTTGATGATCACACTGTCCGGGTTACTTATACTACATGGGTCATAAGGTAGGGGGAGGGTTGGGGTTTTTGATGAGGCTGGCCCATTATTCTAGAGAAACGTAACTTATTTGAGTTCATCGTCATTCACCCGCTGCCTTGCGGTATAGGCTTTTGAGCTAAAAGCTTCGAGGAAAGACCCTAATCTTCTGCTGTCTAAGTCTTAATGTGCTGGCAATAGGTCAAGGCCTCATATACACCGGCAATGCAAAAAAGGCAAATGAAGCTACGTCGGGTCTTCGTACAGCGGGAACCGATTCGCCCTATCTGCCGCTTCCAGCTGGATGGATGAACGAAAATATGCCACTGCTAAACCCTTCCTCAGTAATCTCCTCAACATAAATCCTAGTACAGATATCGTTTGAACAAATCTCAGTAACATTATGTTTGACCTGAAAAACGTCATGGGATGAAAGATGGTTTCCCATCGGGGAGTGAAATGTGCATACTTTGCTGGGTCGATTCAACACCGGTCAGCCAAAATGCCGCATCGCACTGTTCGTCATGGAACTGAACCGCAATGGCATCACTATAACGGTCATAGGCGAGACCAGGCTTGCAGATAGAAAAACGTTACGAGAATCGAGTGCTGAGTATACCTTCCGTTGTGATCCAAAAACGCGGATGGCACAAGGGTTGTTTATTCAGAAAAGCAACGCGTGGGTTATGCGTTTCAACAAGACAACAAACGAAAACACTCATCTGCATACGGTACTCGGCCCAGACCGTCACGGCTGCCACAGACGTCAACGCTCAGTTCCTTTACGTTCCCTTACGTACCAAGAACCATTTCATGCGATGCTGCACTCCAATGTTTCTTCTTGTATTTTTCCTGCAGCTATTCTGATGCCAAAATATATGCTCTGGTTCCACTACTGAATTACAGTGGTGTGAGTAGTATAGCATGATCGCTCCTACTCACTACACTTCTACTTGATAGGGCATGTGGCAGAAAACGCTCGAAATCACTGTCCTTGATGGTAGGCGAACCAGAAACCTCAGTCTTTAATTCATGTATATGCGCCTGCGCTTCATTTGGAGTAAATTTTCTTCACTCCTTAGTCTTTATGGTCCAGCTTTGTTCCACAACGATGACAAAGAACAAGTTCCACAGTCATCTGTTCGCCACACTCACACGCTTCCTGGTCTTACCCCTTTAGATTTAAACCGGATAGGCTGTGTGAGTGAAGCCGCAAGTGGTTCAGCACAAGTCGCTTATGGCAAATCACATGCGGAGACGTCCTCTGGCCTCAGTCACTGTGGAAGTCTAATCCGAAACGGATACCACCAACCATGTGTGTTTATCAATGCAGCATGACACGATTGACATCAGATCGCGGTGGCTTGTATATGTGCATGCTAAATTTTGGTGAACAAGTGAAGAGGGACCGAATTCAAATCATGATAATATGCGTAAGCACCGTTATTGATTCTGAAAGTAACCAAAGTGTTAAGTAGAGTTGCGCCCATCAACCTCCCTCTGCACTTGACTGTGTGCACGGTAAAACCATAAAACACTAGTAACTGGACATCCGGTTTAGTACACACATGCTCAAAAGTTAATATAAACATTTCGTTTATAATTTCATGCTTGAGCGCAACGAACTTTCCACTAATCCAACTAGAGTATAA
>LOND01004464.1:0-10342 GCA_014220965.1 Paragonimus kellicotti
GAATGTGGTTGAGTGTTCCCATATGATGATTCTGTCGTGTCTTATGTGAGGTCAATGGCGCAGTGGTAAACACGGTTGCCTTATAAAAGCGTGGTCGGAGTTCTGATCCCGGAAGTGGCAAGGATATGTATTACTGACGAGCTCCGATGAGAGTGAAACTCGAGTCTAGTGCTTGTTTTCGAAAGAGGCCCACTGGAAAGTTTATGAGAACGCGATAGCTGCGATCGATTTTGGGTGATGTTCAACGTATATCGAAGTAAAAATCCTTAACTGCTCTTTTAATAATGACAACTAACAACCATAAGATGGAATCTGTGAATTTCGACTGACAGTGTTAGTGGGATAACGCATGCTGTGAGATCAGAGAAAAAACGTCATCAAGATGAAGAACTTACGGAGGTTGAACAACTCTCAAATCTTTTCGCGACTCTTATCACGCATTACCAAGTCTGGGTGACGTGTGCATTGCTCTCTTTTTCTGCGATATTTAACACAAGTCCTGTAAAATATTGCCTGTACAACGAAACCAAGTTTCGCACATGTGTATTTCAGCGTGAAACAGGAGTGAAAATATTTTTTTGTTGTGATTTGCATGGCTTAACAGGTTCTGCGGCCGATTTAACGCACAGAACATTTAACACCCAGTGGCGGATGATTGTCATATGATTTAACATGGCAGAGTCGTCCATATGAGACAAGGATTCTCTCCTTACTCTACCGTTAGCGACAAGTTTGGTATCGGTACTAACCTATTTAATAATGCTCATGTCTTCTACGGCCTATTGATATGCTACTCCATAGACCATTGTCAGATCCAACGGCAGCCCCAGCCATAATACCCACGAGCACGACTGAAAGTTTGAAACGTAAACTTTGTAATGTGATTCGCATCAAAACCAAAATGCTCGTCTATACTGTTGCCAGTCAGGCTGATATATTTGGAGAAGCTCTACTTTTACAACCGGTCTGACGACAGTTCACTCGCAGTACGCACACAAGCATAATATGGCTGCGCGCATTGTGCCGTCAACCGGCCTCGTGACCCACTATAAGCACCGGCGTTGGTGACATGAGATTTATTCAGCACTGTAGTGCTGCGTACATTTCGTTACCACGAATGCGAACAGGTTTTGGAACAGTTATCTTTTACGTAAAAACAAGATTCCCCTCCATATTTAGGATGAACTTCAGGACCAGGCAGCTCCCTTTTTGCTGTGGCGTGCTCTAAACGCTCATAGCCTGAACGATTCATACAACGCCGGTAAACAGGAAGTTTCGTTATCTGAATAATCCGAACTATGGATGGTAACAATCTAGAAGAGTGCAGGATACAACGAGCGTCTTAGGAACAGCCACTTTTGAGGTTGCACCATCATATTCAATGATCCATATTGGAATTAATTGTTATCACGCCCTGAGCCTTGTAACGTAAACTCTACGTGTCTTACTTGGTTTTAGGATTTCGTTATTAGTCGAGGGTGTTTTATACACCACGACGGTCAAGTGTCTAAAATGATCGCAAACGATGCTGGTGTCTTACAACGTCGCATAAATTAGTCATTTCTTTTTGCATTACTGACACGGCTCTGATAAATCCCACCGACGACATCATTACGAGACGCTGCAGATTGCAATTTTTGGATTACCTCATGCAATGTATCTCTGATAAACGTTAGTATACATCACTTTAATCGCCATACGACTGTCCGTTTACTGAGATTGTTGACAGTTCTCCTGTTGATTACACAATAAACGGGGATTCAGTAATTCCCGTGAGACTTACAATTCCAAGTACTGACCCCTATCCATTCGTTCTGACTCTTTTGGTGCAGTGGTCCAAACATCTCAATCTTATTATAAGGGAAGTCAAACGTCTGAAATTGTACGCAGTGAGTAAAATTGGGCAGTGAAGTTTGTGCACTTTCAGGTTCCTCCTTACTGGCTGCACTGTTCGTGTAAGCAGTTAGACATGACTATGAAGCGTTACAGTCTTCATCCTTTCAGTTAGCGGCGTCCAGCGTTCATCTCATGTTATTACAGTAAGACATCTGGGCGAGTTCAGTAAATTTGCAAACGACGTTTTTTCAGATACTTCGCCACAACTACACATTCAGGAGACGATAATCCAATTCATTTCCTCTAACGACTGCCTACTTATTACAAACACGAAGTTAAACGCGCTCCCGCATCTTCAGTATCATTCCCAGTCGCTCTCTTTGCTTTTTGCACATGCAAAAACTGGAAAGCCTGCCAAGAACGACTAAACTACCTTCGTTCTTGACGTCAACTCCAGGTTATTTCTGTCTACTGGTCTACTAATAACATATCAGTCGCGACGACGGAGCACATAGTATTTAATCTGTGTTTTTAGCGAAGAACCACCGCACCTCCTTGGTTGAAAAAAGGTCACACCGGATGTAGACACACGTCCAAATCGATCTTCAACTTGTGGATGGGATAAACCGGTAACGTGACTGACTGACTGTGTACCAGACAGAAGACATGCGAATTTTACAAAGTCAACTGTCAAGGTGCATACCTCATCGTTTGTATCACACAAAATTCGCGAATGGATCGATTCGAATTATACCACAGGCGCTTTCGTCTCTGGCACCGTGTACTGCAAGTTAGCGTCAAATTTGCTAGTTTGCTCTGACAACAAGCACACTTCTCCAGCAGAGGAAAAGCATTCGTTTATAAACGTGCGACTTCGTCTATGATGAATAAGGACTGCTAGTTCTCGAGATAAGGTCACTTACGTGCTTCCACCCGAAAAGATACAAAATTTTCTTTCAAACATGAGTCTAATGTCTACTGAGTACAATATGGCTTTTGAATGAGTGCTACCAAGAGATAGGTACACCCACGAATTTGGATTTCACTGTCAGACGCATGATCACGTGCGCACTATCCCCGCATTGTACTGTGTTCTGGTGTGTCGGCGTCATGTAGACTGGCGGGGAGGGAACGTCGCGCAATACAGTGGTATTGACTGATGGTCACGTGTGCAATTATCATTGTAGCTATGAGTTGTGCATAATAGCTCATGCGTGGTCTACCGTTCCTTCCACGGCTGAGCGACATCGGTGTACCTTCCTTTCTTCTTAGCATTAAGCTCTTGAAAAGACGACTCAATAGGGCTGTCGTGCTTCAGTGGAATTTGTCCAACTGGCTAAAACGTGCGAACATAGGTCATTAAAACAGGACAGCGTGAATAGCCGACTGGACAATAAAAACCGACGTCACTGACGACAGAATCGGTACATACATCCTTGTCCATGTGGTGCGAGATAGGAATCAGTTCCACTCGTTCGGCTTTTGTTTTAACATTCGAAAAACCGGTCGTACAACGCCACAAATTCAGCTCTTTGACAACAGTTTGAATTTTGAGGAAGGGCATCAAGAGATTCACTTGAAAATGACCTAACTAGGTAATTGAAGGCGAACCAAATGATCTGAAAACCAAGCAATGCTAGTAAAACTTCCCCATTGCCTCGATTCACCAGGAGGCGATGGAATGAGATTATGGTTTGACACAAAAATTGCTTTGATCAAAAACATATCTGACTTGGCTTGAACACAGTATGGCTATGCGTCCGTCAGTGTTACTTCCCCCAAGTTGATTTCGGAGCAGCATGGCTTACCTCGTTCACCAGACTGTGAGATCGGCTAAGCTTCTGACATTATGTAAAGGAAAGCTCTAACGAACTGACCTCAAAAATGTGCCTCAGTACGATTGGGATAATGAAAGAGAGCAGGTGCAGGGATTCCCACTACAGACAGCCGTTTTGAGCGCGATGTTTCATCTAATGTTCGTGAAAGGCCTTAGAACGGTTTGGTGTGGAGAACAGCAACAAACAAAAGACGCGTGAGACCATCGGCGTCCCAAGGCCAATCTTGTGTAGCAGTGATTGCATAAGGTGAAAGAACCGGCGTCTCGAGAATAGGTTATCAGTGCACGTCACGAGCAATGCAAAACTGAGGCGTCGTGTCACAGTCAGGAGAAAAAGTCGAAATACTACGTTGTTGTGACGTTAAAATTGTGGAAAACAACAGCAATACGATGAGTCACATTGTAATAGTAATATTACTGTCTGACAGCAGATCCGGTGTCCACAAAAAAATCTGTGAAAAATTAATAATTTGAAAATAAGTAAACAGAAACAGATCTAGGTCAACAAGAGAATGAGCTGTTTTTCACTTTCTCGCTGCAAGTGACTTTTAGTGTTTTTTAGAAACTTTCTCAAAAAAAGGAGCGCGAATAACGTTAAACAAAAGGAGAATCACTACCAGCATAACAACATTCCTGTCATTGATGTTGGGCTTGTGGACACATCTCTCAAGCACCATCTAGTAATACTGAACACCTTCTCGAGAGATGCCAATTTTGGTGCACATTTCTTCAAACGTTTACGCCAAATCATGGGCTACCAACTGCGCTTTTTTACTCAACCACATCCAGAGAGCACAACCAAAGCGCGATGCAGTAGGAGCTGTGAGAGCATGCGTAAAAACGCCCGAGCCACTTTGACCAGACAAAGTGTACTACGGCGCCAAGTAAAACGAAAAAGAGGAGACTGGTGAAGAACAGTGTCATCACTGAGGAATAACTACCGTTGCTTAAAGTAAACCCTAGTAGTGAATAATCTGTTGTAAGTTATGATTTAAAAAAAGTATATGTGGTATATAGATCAAGACATGGACACTAACGTATTTTAAATGTTGATTCGAACATGCTGACAGCTCGCAATTTTGACTTGCTGCTACCAGTCCGTTGATATGACGACTCAATTAGTTTCGTCGTGGTATCGGAGGCATCTCATAATGTAGTGTTTTGACTCCGAACTGAAGTTTTGCGTCAAGACTCAGAGACAGATGATACGCACAAAACGTTGTGAGTGATTTATCCACCTGGAAGAACAAGAGTGCGCAACGCTACGTTTTTCAGGAGACAACCCACGTTGGGTTGTCCACAATAATTGTAAAACTCAGATTCCTGTTTATAACCCTAACATTGGCTAGTGACCTGATGCCCGTCGCACCAAATCTCGGGCAATCTAGGCTCATCCCGGAATCCGGTAGTTCCCATTGTTTCGCACACTCACAACAGCAGCGCCTTCGTGTTCGAAAAGACCTATGCACTTCATCGTCCGACAGAGTAGATTGCTACGAAGTGATCAGCTCGAGCAACTAATTTCCAGCTCACAGGTAAGTCCAACCAGTATCTGAAAGAGCTAGCGTGGTAATTTAGCAACCGACCGATAAAACTTTTGACGGACGCCTGAGCCATTATGTGTCGGCGTAAACGCATCCTTTAGATTGTTAAATAAGTGAGCCAACATAAAATAAAAACCTCACTATCAAGTATGGCAATCAATTCATAGTATTTGTTGTAGAGAAAATCAGCCACCGCTGCGAACGGTTCTATAAAGGTTGCGGCTTCGTTCAGTAACAAAATTGTAATTTCTGTTGTTCGGGATGGTGCGGATGAACATACCCGTCCGTAAATCGCTCCCCACATCCAGTGACAGCCTGCCGCTCTGTAGATATCAAACAACTTGTAATGACAGGCAAGCTATAGATCTCTGGGTCACCAATACACCGAAAGTAAGTATTTTACCTCATGAAAAATACTGTATAGCGAACAAGCTCGTTTTCAGTGATTCATCATCAGGCTAAATACATCACATTTATATCACAAATTTTACAGGGGAATCATTAAAGGGGTAAACGGGGAACGGGTGGTTAATGAGGTCAGTCAGTGTCACGCTGCAATCAAGTACCCACTTCAACACGGTAAGCACATGGCCGTTAGCTTGTTACCACGGCCACCCGGAGTAGCTGGCTCAACTCCACTGCCTGTGCAACCCACACCCAGCATTGGCATTCTGTATTGCTCCAATTGGTTGTTTCCTTATCGACCGTTCATGTATTCAAGGAATCACAACTTTGTGAATGAACATACTGCTTGTAAATTCCAGACTACGGTTTGGCATTTTCTGAGTCACGTCCGCCCTTCTACTAGCATGAATTTGCTCATAAACGGTATGAAAACACTTGCATCACGTCAAAAGGTTAGTAATGTCACTGTCAGGAGAACGATAACTTCTTATACATCCCGGTCGTTTACGCCGCGGGAAGGGGACTTCAAAAGCACTTATCCAATGGCTTTCAAAGTGTGCAACCTTTCTGACTTCTATTGATGAGATGATACGGTACAATCAAACGAAAGCAACAAGACCCAGAAAAGAACACCATTTACCAGTTACTTAAGTCTACGGCTAGCCAGTGCTATTTCAAGAGAAAAACAAGCCAAAGCTGATTATTCATTCGCTGCATACTGAAGTTGGAAACCTACCTAACGTATTACTAAAGTGACAAGGTTACTCACTGTTGGATCGATCATGTGGTTGCAGAACGAGCACGTTTGAGTAGCGATTCCAATTTTACCACTTGAAACAGGGCCCTGTAGGCCAGATGGGATAGCTTATCTTTTTACATCACCAGTTAGACAATATGGTTATCCAAGTATCTCAACGGACAAGGTCGATCGGGTTATACTGATTGAGCAACTTACTACTCATCATCATTTTCATGTTCATGAGCCGTACCCAAGGGCGAAACGGTTAGGGCTACCGTTGGCCCACAAATTTACGGAGTAATAGGGCGAAAAAGAACAGAAAGAAAACAAACGAACAAAAACGATTGAGTTTCATGAATAAGAAGTCATCAAGTTTGCGGGTACAGGCTCGCCAGTGACTATGGCACGATGCCATGTCAGAGATTATCTCCAACCAGCATCGTGGATGACCTCAAACCCCTCAATCGGGCAGACAGCACCCGCAAACCTTGCTGGACGGACCAGTTAAGACTTTAATAGCCGTGACCACCTCATCGCCTGGCAGCCTTAGGGTTTCTTCCAACCATCAGCAACCAGACCGAACAATGCAAGGTGTGGCAGACACTGTGCGCACGAAGTGCACGCGACACAACCAGTGAAGACAGCATTTTCATTATGCCAGTTAACGATCGCGAAATTTCACGTTTTCCAAGTACACACAGAAGGTTCGTCGCAATGTTCATACGGCCAGTCTATCGGGTACAGGCTAACAGGCGATCATCATCATCATAGACAGCAATACATCAGTGGTTCACACTGATGCTTAACTGCCACACAACCACGAAAGAAAAAAACCTATATAGGAAGAGAGAAGAAAAGAAGAGGACCTAACTACTAAAAATAGCTACGTCTATATTCAAACATACATCAAGGCGCCTACACCTTGCAAACAAACAACCGAGCTGTAAGTGAAAGTAAGGCGTCATCAGCAAGACAGCTTCCTTACGGCTTTCACTGCTCCGCTTCAACGGTGAACGAGGATTACGAGTCTAAGGGAATCTTCCGCACGAATGGCCAAAGTCTCTGATCCATACAGGAAAACTGGGGGCACAAATGCATCGAGAATTCTGCTCTTAACCGATAAATGAACGTGCTTCCGAGGACACAAGTGACGGAGATTGGCAGATTCACTACGTGTTTCCGCCATCCTCGTGGAGTCTTCGTCAGCCATGATACAAGCCGACGAGATGACACCACCCGGGAAGGTGAAGCGATCGAGTCTCCAGGGTACTGCTAGCAATAACGAAGATAGGGTCAGTTCCAATCCAATCTTTCGACAACGTATTACACTTCGTAGTTGTAAAGTGCACACCATACGGATCAGCCATATCATCTAGCTCACTTAGCGGGGTCTGCATGTTCTCTGCATAACCGAGTAAAACAATGTTATCTGCAATACTCAACATCCGTCAGTTTACTACCTGGTAGAAGCTCAACTCAAAGATCCGCAGAACCTCTGAGTGCCCAGATCAGAACGTCGTCCATCACAAGGTTGGAAAGGTAGCGGGAGAGTGGACACCATTGTCGAAGGCCACTTGACGCAAAGAATGCTCGAGATAGTTGCCAATCAGAGCCAACGAACGATTTTAACAAATCGACGAACTTAACGGGGACGCATGTGAGATGGAAACGGTACCAGAGAGCATCGTGGGACACGCAGTTCAAAGTTGCCATCAGGACCAAAAACCGTTGGCTGGGAAAGAGAATGCCGGTGTTCCAGTATCTGTCGCAACATGATCAATATAGCCAGGACTACGCCGGAAAACTGCCTGTTCTTCTCTTATGGGGTCCTTTACTATGTTCAGAAGCCATCAACATCATAACAGCTGTGAGCCTGACAAGAAAGTACTGTGGTTCGGACCGCCACCCACCTCAACAATGACGTGGACAAAATGTTGCTAAAAAGATCAGAGCAACAACAATAAGAAGAAGGAGCGAAATGGAAGAACTATAAATGGCGTGGATACAGGTAAGCCATTGACAGCGGCATACCACTATCGGAGATAACGTTTTTAACCAGCGATTTGAGTGATCACAAAGACCCCAGCCACGGCAGGCGACAACCTACCCACTTTTCCAAGCGGAGCAGTCAGGGCTTTCATATTTCATGGCCGTGTTGTTGGTTGATCGTCACGCGGTCTTACCCAACTGTTGATGGTCTCAGTATATAATGCCCGGTATTGGTAAACGCTCAGCTGGCATGCGGAGTACGTGACCTAACTATCGTAGGCTATGCAGCGCGATTAGTTGACCAACTGGTCGCGCATTCCGAATGATCAGGAGTATGCACTGGCGAACGGAGATAAAGATGATCAAACACAACGAGTCCGTTGGTATATTCGTTGCGAACAGGCCACGTTTCCGAACCATAGAGCAAAACAGAACGTATACAAACATCATATACCACTCCTTTCAGCGACAACCGAACGTCTTTTCGACGCCACAGATGACGCAGGTTGGCAAAACAACTCGTGCCTTTCCATCCTCGCTGATATCTCATCAGCAATATACAGGCTGACGAGATAGTGTTACCCAAGTATGCGAAGGTGTCCACGGCCTCAAGTGGATTACCTGCAATAAAGAAGGTAGGAGTGGAAATGCCCCAGTCTTGAAGCAACACTTTGCACTTTGAAGGTGCGAAGCGCATTCCATACAAACCAGCCCGGTCACTTCACCTTGTTCAGCATCGTCTCATCATCATCATCATCATCATCATCATCATCATGGTAGACAGCAATACATCAGTGGTCCACACTGATGCCTAACTGCCACACAACCCCGAAAAAGGGGAAAGAAACCATGTACAGGAAGAGAGAAGAAAAAGAGAGTGACCTAACTACTAAAAATAGCTACGTCTATATTCAAACATGCAAACACCATCAAGGTGTCTGCACCCTGCAAACAAACAACCGAGCTGTAAAAGAGAGTTGGCCAACCGCTTCGTGAACGATTTCATTCCCCTTCGTCAGGTCATCATTTGTCTACCTGTGTCCGGCAGATAGTCTATCATCCACATACTTCACATCGGTCAACCTAGCGCCAGGAAGAAGCTCAACACCAAGTTCACTGGATTCCTCAAGCGCACTCTCCAGAATGTCGTCCATGACAAAATTGAACAGGAAGAGGAGGTCGGACACCCTTGATGAAAACCCGAGACAGTTGTCCATAAACTCCCACCTGCTTGCAGAGTGAGCATACAGTGATCTCAACAGATTCACGTATTTCCCTGGTACTCCCTTGCGAAGAAGACAGTTCCAGAGAACGTTACGAGCAACCGAATCGAAAGCAGTCTTCAGGTCAAAAACGACCATGATCGTCGGCTGCCTATAAGAGTCGCGATGCTCCGAGATCCTTCGCAAGGTAAAAATGTGACTAACCCACTCACGACCGGATCGGACCGGAATTCTGTCTGTTCTCCACGTATCTGACTTTCTCTCGGTCTAGTGAAACGAAGTAATATAAGGCCAGTGAACAACTTGGACACTAGACTGATGCGTCTGTGGTTGTTGTTGCACAGACTTCTGACCCTCTTTCGAGAACGGGAATTACCGTTGATAAGCACCAATCACGAGGTACCTCTTCAGTTTCCCAAATCGTCTGGACGGGTTTTGTCAGTTCTGATATTAATCTCTGAAAAGAGAATTACGGAAGAGACCTGGTCCCGGAACCTTGTTACGATTTAGTAACTTAGGCTCCAGGGCCACTTCTGCTTTCGACGGAGGACTGTCTGGAACACAATAACTGGCCATTCAGGTCCCGTCGTCTATATGGTCCGGTTGAAGTCAACTGAATTGTTTCTCAAAATGTTCAGTCTACGTGTCAAGTTGGAGCAGCTGGCTGGTGATGAGTGAACCATCTTTCTCACATATGGTCTCATTTACACTGGCTCGCTGGCCAGCACAATCAGGGATCAGGGAAAATAGCTTTCTGCTACTCCCATCC